>CAUYUJ010013836.1:0-65000 GCA_963575745.1 Prorocentrum cordatum | reverse complement strand
AATCAACTTGGCGAGGGGTCTTGCCTAGCAAAGGTGCCGCACAGCAAACGGGCATGTCTAGCACCAGGGAGTATGTTCTAGTTAACTTTAGGAGGGGTCATGGCCAGCAGAAGGTGCCGCACAGCAAAGGGGCTCACCTTGGAGAGGATGCCGCACAGCAAAGGGGCACATCTAGCACCAATGATTTGTTTTAATCAACTTGTGGAGGGGTCTTGCCTAGCAGAAGGTGCCGCACAACAGATGGGACACGCCTAAAACCAAGGGTTCTTTTTAAATCAACTTGGGGAGGGGTCTTGCCTAGCAGAAGGTGCCGTTCAGCAGATGGGGCACGTCTAGCACCAAAGATGCTGATTTTAATCAACTTGGGGAGGGGTCTTTCCTAGCAAAGGTGCCGCACAGCAGGGGGGGCACGCCTAGCACCAAGGATTCATTGTTTAATCAACTTCGGGAGGACCGTTGCCCAACAAAGGGTGCCACACAGCAGATGGGACAAGTCTAGCAGCAATGATTCGTTCTTTTTATAAACTTGGGGTCCTAGCACGAAGAACTCTGTTTTTAACAATTTGGGGAAGGGGTCTTGCCTAGCAAAGGTGCCGTACAGCAAACGGGCATGTCTAGCACCAGGGATTCTTACTTAATCAACTTGGGGACGGGTCCTTCTGTATGGGGTCTTGCCCACAAGGGTGTGTTGCACAGCAGATGGGGAATGTCTAGCACCAAAGATTTGTTTTCTTATCAACTTGGGGAAGGGTCTTGCCTAGCTGAGGGTGTCGCACAGCAAATGGGGCGCGCGTTGTGTTAGGCACGAAAAACGTTGAGTAAAATTGCACTTTCAATTACAATTGGGTGGGGAGCACCTTGAATACTGGGGGCCTGGTAAACAGAAAACGCACCTTCACAGGGAATACCGTCTTCATCCGGAATGGCGTCTTCACCCGGAAAAGCGTCTTCACCCGGAATAGCGTCCGCAACGGGAATAGCGTCTTCACCCGGAATAGCGTCTTCACCAGGAATAGCGCTTTCACCCGGAATAGCGTCTTCACCCAGAATAGCGTCTTCACCAGGAATAGCGTCTTCACCGGGAAAAGCGTTTTCACCCGGAATAGCGTCTTCACCAGGAGTAGCGTCTTCAGAAGAATAGCGTCTTCACCGGGAATACCGTTTTCACCCGGAATAGCGTCTTCACCCGGAATAGCGCGTCCACCGGTAATAGCATTTTCACCCGGAAAAGCGTCTTCACCCGGAATAGCGTCATCACCCGGAATAGCGTCTTCACCCGGAATAGCGTCTGCACCCTGAATAGCGTCTTCACCGGGAATAGCGTCTTCACCGGGACAAGCGTCTTCAGAGGGAATAGAGTCTTCACCAGAAATGTCTTCACGAAGAATAGCGTCTCCACCCGGAATAGCGTCTTCACCTGGAATAGCGTCTTCACCCGGAAAACCGCTTTCACGTGCACACGGCGTCTTCACCCGGAATAGCGTCTTCACCCGGAATAGCGTCTTCACCGGGAATAGCGTCTTCAACGGAAATAGCGCCTTCACCCGGAATAGCGTCTTCACCGGGAATAGCGTCTTCACCGCGTCTTCACCGGGAATAGCGTCTTCATGAGGAATAGCGTCTTCACCCGGAATAGCGCCTTCCCCGAAAATACCGCTTTCACCCAGAAAAGCGCCTTCACCGGGAATAGCGTCTAGCCCGGCGCAGGCCGCGGGCGGTCGCCTGCTCCAGTCGCGCCCCCGGCTGCGCGGAGGCCATTGCTCCAGTCGGCGCGCAGACTTGGCGCCCGCCCAGGAGGGCCGCGCGAAGCCCCGCCGCTGCCATCGCCCTCCACAGCGGGATGCGCCCCCCACTCCCCCGCCAGCGCGCAGGCGCGTCTCCCGCCCCGATGGATCGCGTGGAGCCCCGCCGCTGCCGGCGCACTCCTCGGCGGGCTGCCCCCAGCCCCCCCGCCAGCGCGCAGGCGTGGCTCCCGTCCCGAATGGTTGCGTGGAGCCCCGCCGCAGCTGGCGCCACAGCGGGCTGTTTCTGCTAGCCAATCTGATCGGGCCGTCCGGAGCTCGCGGAGCTCGACGCGCTCTCCGAGCCCTCGCCTCCGCTCTCGGAGGCTGCAACGCCACCTGGTCCGCGACGCGGCACCCGCACCGCTGCCAGACCACGCCATGCTCTGCTGAACCGGGGATCTCGTCGAAGTAGACCGAATCTAAATGGAGACTGGTCACCTCGCGCTTCTTCGCGTGCTCGCCGACCTCCCAGGGGCCCATGTCCTCGGGCGGGAGCTGCCGCGCCCCGTCCCCGAACTGGATATTCCCCCAGTCGCCGTCGTCGCAGTTAAGCTCGGATTCCAGCTCCTCCACGGCGCTGTCGCGGCCGCCCTCAAACCCCTGCCCGTCCTGCGGGAGCAAAGAACTCACCGTCGGTGGAACGGCCTCTTCTTCGTCCTCAACGGCGGCCTCTGGCGGTGTCACGATCCTCGCTGGCGACGTCACTGGCGGCGGCCCCTCATCTCCTCGCGGCCCCGAGCTGCGCCGCGGTGGAGGCACTCGCAGCTATTCGCCACTACGTCCGTCGCCACACGCTCAACGAAGTTCCTCGACACCAGCCTGTCCGCCAGACTCGCCCAGCTCCACGAAGGCCTTGCCCGAGCGCAGCACCACTGCAAACTGCCGCTGGAGCCTAGAGACGACGGCGCCGCACGTCCTCGCGCAGGCGCCCGCGCCTTCTGGCGACCACTTGCCCAGGAAGTCGCGCTCGCTCTTCGGGGCCCCCACCACTGCCAAGGACGAAGGGATCGTCGCTCGCTCCGGGTGGTCCGCCCAGATGCCCACGACCTCCCTGTGGAGGAGGGCTCTGCGATCTCGCCGGCCACGGCCAGCGCCAGCATCCTCCGGAACACTCCCTGGCCCGCCGCCGCCTCGGCGCATTCGGCGGGCTTGCGGACCACCTCACGGCGGGCGTCGTCGCACCGCAGCAATAAGGAGTGCGTCTCGAAGTCCGCGATCACCTGCCACAGGCGGAAGCCCGTTCTATCCACGACGGGCCTCGCGTGGAGCATTCGCGGGGCACCACCAGCGGCAGCTCCAGCATCCTGCGCCATGAACCGTTGGTATTCGCACGTGCCAGCAGGGCCGCAAGACCGCCGCCCACGAAGGCGAGACGCCCAGGTGGGAGTCAGCCATGTCGTCGTAGCGCAGCACTGGCCAGACCTTGCCGAGGCGACGCCACGACACACCGCGAAGGTACTTCGCGAGGCCCTCGTCCGCGACCAACTGCTCCAGGGCCCCGTTGACCGCACTGGTGAATCGGGCCGCCCTCATCGTCGGACCCCTACCAAGACCGAGGAGCATATCCGTGTTCGCGACGACCTGTTGGACCTCCAGCCGAACGGAGAGCCTAGCCTTCGGGCCGAAGCCCGCCGCACGTTCGGTCCAGGCTACGGCGCGAAGAGCCTGGTGGGGCAGCGTCGGCCCACAGGGTTCGGAAGCCCCGGCGTGCACGTAGTCGGTGAAGTCTACGACCGCTTTCGGCTACGGGATTCTGCGCAAGCGCAGAAGCCTTCGGCGGGTCGTGTCGCCACATACGACCACACTGTTTTGGGGCGCTCGCGGCCCGCGATGCCACCCATCGCCTGCCGGCCCGGGCCCATGCAGGAGCGAGGGCGCCTCCATTTTGCTGAACAGATGGAACTGACGAGGTTTCCGGTGAGCCCACTCTCGGGCCTCCCTCTCGCCGCGACTCTTTTCGGCGGCGAAGCAGATTCCCGCCAGCGCGCAGGTCCCAGGCGGCGGAACGGCCTCACGCCACCCCCGAACGCACACGGCCAAGAGGCGCGCCACGGCGCCCTCCAGAATAGACGGCTCGGGGCGGCCGCGGAGCTCCCGCAGCCGTTTCTGTAGCGGTTCCTCGTCCACCACCTGGCCGACGAACTCCCTCAGCGGAGCCAGGGCCTCCTCCACACTGAGGTCCGCGGCCGCGGCCACCTGTCCGAGCGTTTCCTCGAACGCGAGCTCGCTCGCAAGCAGCGCCAGGCGTGAGCCCAGGAGTCCACAGCCATACAGCACCTTGCCGACCCGCCGCCGCGCGGCGTCGAGGGCGCACGGCCGCAGGGCCAGCATCTGCGCCCAAGCGTTGTTCAAAATCGGCCGAGCACCTGAGCCCAAATGGCAACAGGCCTCGCGCAGCAGCGGAGGATTGACTCGGGGCAACAAGAGAATTTCGGGCATGTCGAATCGCTGCGAGGTCACATCGTGACTATGGGGTCATGTTCGGAGCGTGTTGGTCCATGGAGTCACCTTGGAGCAATATTCGAATCGCCTTGAGATCATGTTCGAGGTATCAGGACGTCTAGAGGCATCGTGGAGTCATGGTGCCATCTTTTGTTGAGATCACGGGGTCGTCTTGGGGTTGTATGGTGGCCATGGATTCGTCCAGGGGGCATGGGGATATTGCGGGAGCATCACACTGAAGCCGTGGGTCCACCTCGGACCCAACTTGGCCCATGAAGGCCATCCCAGTGAGTCGCATTGGGATCAGATGGGGTCATCTTGAGCTATCGGGGCTCATCTTGATGCCATATTGAAGTTACACTGGGAACAGTTTGGGGTCATATGGTCATGATAAGATCGTCTTTGTGGATCACCGGGCCATCTTGGGACCATCCGGTCACGTAGCGAAGATCGAGAATCGAGCATCGAAGATCAAATGTCACGGAGCGGGGACCGAACCTCCAGCATCGCGGATCGACCATGGAGGATCGAGGAGCGAGGATCGAGCATCGCGTATCGAGCATCGAGGACGAAGATCGGGAGACCCAGGATCCGTTACAAGTCTTCGATCGTCCCCGCCGAATTTCCAATGTCGGCGGGGGTGGCCAATTTGGGAAGGAGGCCAGGGCGCTTTGTCGCGGGGGTGAGCATATGGATGAAGAGAGGATGAGGAACAGAGCATGGGAGACTAGTAGGGATATGAGGGGGAAGAAGGGAATGACAAACAGCAGCACTAGAAGAAGTAGGGGCCGAAGTCTTCTACAATATTCGATGTCTTCCTTGCTATTTTACTCCTTCCTTCAATGACTCATAGATCCTCTGCGTTTGCCTCCTTCACCCTCCCGCCCTCCCTCCCTCCTGCCTCCCACCCATCGTCCTTCCACCGAATTTCCTGGTAGTCCTGCCCAAGCGCCTCTACTGCCTCCTCCTCATCACTTCTTGTAATAGCCGTCTTACTCCTCCTGTTCCTCAAACTCTCCAGTATCGATTTCCGCCAACATCTTTCTCATCCTCATTATCGACCTTCCCGTGTCTCCAAATGTAAATCGGCCTCCCAATTCAGATGATCCCCACCCTTTTCTCATCCTCATACTACTCATCACCGTCATCATCTGGCTCCTTCATCCTCGTCCGGATTTGCATATCCTCACCCTAGCCAGCATGTCTCCCCACATACTCATCACCATTGGCCTTCTCCTCGTCCTCCTCCTCCTCATCCTCCTCCTCATCATCATCCTCATCCTCATCCTCATCCTCATCCTCATCATCGTCATTATCATCATTGTCATCATCATCATCATCATCATCATCATCATCATCATCATCATCATCATCATCATCATCATCATCATCGTCATCATCATCATCATCACCACCACCACCACCAACACCACCATCATCATCATCATCATCATCATCAACATCATCATCATCGTCATTCTCATCATCATAATCATCATCAGCAGCAGCAGCATGCACCTCCTCATCATCATCATCCCCGTTGTCTCCCTGCTGCTCAACGCCACAGGATCCTCAGGGTTGCCGATCTGCACGCCCCCGTACTTCGTGGGAGGTCCTTTCGGCTCGTTCGCGGGCGGTGACCTGCCCGCTTGAGACCCATTGCCCCTCCGCCGAGCGAAGGGGAGAGCCCCCCGAGGGGGCAGGGGGGATAGAATATGGGGAGGGAGGAGGAGTGATGAGAGGGAGAGGAAAGGGACGGGCCAAAGTTCGGCGGCGAGCGAGGGGGAGAGGTGAGACGGAGAAGGCCCTCTCAAAGGCGGCGGGGCTTCTCGGAAGCCCTCGCGCCTTCTGAAAAATGTTATGCGTCTTCGGCGAAGGCTTAGAAAACTTCTCGAAGGCTGGAGGGCTTCCGAGCCTTCTGAGAAGGCCCACCCCTTCTCACTTCCCCAGCGGGCTCGCCGCCGAAAACGAGCGGAGGGAGGAAAAGGGAGGGAAGGGGATAGGTCGACGGGCAAGGGAAGTGCGAGGAAAAGGAGAGGGAAGAGACGGGCGAGGCGAAAGCGACACCCATCGTGGAGGTTAAAACCAGAGAGACGAAATCTGACCTCGGCGTCGAGAACGAATTCGGTTCTGCGGTGCCCGTCCGGTTTCGCAATGGGGTCCCTCCTGGAGGGTACATGAGGGGAGGGAGAAGCGGGAGGAAGAGAATGAGAGGAGCGGTGATAGAGGAGCTCGAACAAGAGATCGACTACCGAATTTTCTCCCCAGAGAGGCAGGTAGACCGACGGAGCCTTAAAACCTCCAAGTCCGCGAGCGAAGGAGGCTTAGACGCGACTCAGCAGAGCGGTCACACAACAACGATCGACTACAGACATGATTCACCAAATATTGATTTCCCCCCGCCGCCTTGAGCGCGAGCGGCCTCTGCCGCGCGGCGGTGACTGGTCGCGCGGCGGCGGCGACCGGCCCCTGGGCGGCGGCGAGCGCGAGCGGCCCCTCGGCGGAGGCGACCGGTCGCGCGGCGCAGGCGACCTGAGCAGAGGGAGGCACAGCAGAGGGAGATGGGAGGCATGAGAGCATAGCAGTGCTGTGTGCTTCTGTCGGGGACGCACGTCCGATCCGAACATCAATGACAGAAACTCTGTGTACGGAGCTCATACTATCAGATTTCCGAGCGTGGGCGTCGCCCTGTCGAGGCCGACGCACATACAGTAGAAGTATGTGTAGGAGGCGAAGACGAGAGGGCTACCTCCGACATGGTGTTTTTTTTGGTCCCAGCGGTTTTCCCCCGACTTCGGCCTCCAGGGCCCTAGACCATCAAAAATGAAGCCGGAACGAAAGTTTGAACTGGTGGCCTCAAGACGGGGTGGTGTGCCGCGCTGGGGCGACGTCGACTTCGTGTTCGCGACGTGCTGGACGTGTCCGGCAATTCTCCCAGCCACGGCCGGGAGGCAGTGCGAAAAGCCAGTCAGGGTGGATCCAAGGAGGGATCCAGGGATCGACTTCGAACGAAAGGAGGCGCGGCGCAGAGCCCGAGTCGTCTGCCTTCCCAGACCCCCTCGCGTCGTGAAAAAATCGCGGCGGGGGCCCCTGCCAGGCCGCGGAACCGTCAAAAACACAGAGAAGGCTCGGGATGAGGAGCTGGCCCCGTGAAGAGGGTCGAGACCTCCAGAGACCCACGCCGCGGCGAAAAGCACGTCGCCGGGGCCTGAGACCCGGGGCGGCGCTGCTTCATCTCCGCGGGCTTCCGCCAGCGCCTCTGGTGTCGGTCCGCGACAACAACAAATCATGGGGCCCCAGCAGGCAGGAGGGTTCACCCCTGGTCCCCCTGGTGATCGCACAGCCGGGGACCCGTACTAACTGTTATTCGCTGATCCCTGCTCCCTCCCCCTCCCCACTCTCAACCTCCGAATAAAACGAATACAGCGGGCATGATGGCCCCAGAACGCCTCCCTTTCGAATACGCCGCCGTGCCAGAGTTCCCCAAAGCTTATCCAGCTGCGAGTGGTAAAAGGAACGGGCCCGGACCCCCGATCTCCCGGAATTCCTGGGCTCACAGGCGCTCCTGGGGTTCGCCAAGTGAGCCTCCACGAGGCCGCGATTGTTGAACAATCTTTTTTGGTTGCTCGGCGACTCCAGCCTCAGAGGAACCGTCGGGCCAAGGGACCCAGGAACTCTTCCGCAGAAGAAAATTCCATGACCCTCACAGAGTTCCCCAAGAAGCCTCAAGAGGTCCTCAAGAGACCCCCTGAGAGGCTCCCAAGAGTCCAAGAGGTCTCTGGTTCACAACGCAGGCGCGTTTGCGGCATTGGCCCAAGGACACTACACAACCACTCCAGCATAGTTTTGCCGACTGAATGGGCTCCTGAGCCGTGCGAGGACGGTCCAGTCGTCAGCGCGTGCCAGGGTTTTCGAGCCCTCTCCTGGCCTTCGGCTGCGAGGAAGGGCCCCTACCCTAACAGGTCCACCCAAGCCGGCAGGTTGACAAATGGGGGCTCTTCGGAGAATCGGGGGCATCGCGCACGTCGGCGCGCCGCAGAACGCGCCCAAGAGCCCCTGCGGCCGCCGCAAATCGAAATAATACACTGCATGTGGCTCGCCAACACCAACTAGTTTACCAACATGTTCGGAGCTCAACATGAAAAATGCATCCATCATGATAGCTCTCGCTTCATGGGGAGTTGTGAAGTGCATCGGGGGTCGATGTTCTCTGACCCAGATCTCCCGACCAAGGAGGTGGAGTCAACACGACCATCAGATCGAACAACACATGAACTGGATCAGTGCAGATTCAGGGAGCGGTGAAGGGGAGGACCACACTGAGGCGAACCCGCGCCATTCAAATCGATGTCTTGGGTGGGAATCGCATTGGGAAACATACAATCAGTGCATGTTCCAAGAAAAGAAGGGGGGGCAGGAGCACAAGCAGAAATGGAAGATGTGGAGGCCCTTGGCATCTCTCGGGGCTTCCCTGGGGGCTGGTGGGACCGTCTCGTCTAGGCCTGTCCAAGGGCATCTTGGAAGACGTTTGAAAACTTGGGAGCCTCTGGGGCCTTCCTGGGCTGCGCGTATTAAAATTATTCGGGGGCTCCTCGGGCCGCCTTAGCGCCCTCTTTGGCTGTATGCGGGGCCTCTTGGGCCGTCCGAAGGGACACTTGGAGCGTGGGCATTCATACACACCTGCTGATATTTTCGGGCCCTCCTGGGGCCGCTCAGAAGCCCTCCAGTGGCGATGCCGAGACAAGGGCCCAACTCCTGAACAAAAAACTAAGAAAAATCTAGCGGACTCGTTGTTGTTTCGGGGCGGCTTGCATCGCCGAGGCGAGAGCGCCTCCCCTGAGTGACAAGCCAGATAACATCGAGCGAAAGCGCAGGTTTTGTTGGAGGGTTGGCTTTCGGTGGCGAGCAGGAGCGTTTATCCTACGCAAAACGTAGGGAGTTCTCGAGCGCGAGCCGGAGCGTCACTCCTGAGTGATGAATAGGAAGTATTGAACGGGAGCGCTGGTTTTGTTGGAGGCCCAAGTTTCGGCTGCGAGCAAGAGCCAGGGCGCAAGATCAGGAGACTTATTATTGTAGAGCCAGTTTGCGGCGCCGAAGCGAGAGTGCCACTTCCGGGTAAAAACGGAAAAAATCTAGCGGGAACGCTGCTTGCGGCGAGCAAGAGCACCGGTTCAGAGTGAAAAGCGTGGAACCCGGAGCGTTAATGTTGTTGCGGGGAAGGTTTGGGCGTAAACCCTAAAAGCTCGATCGTGAACCTCGCATTCGAAAGAAATACAGCCACCACACATCACTCCCCTGGCGCGCTCTGCGCGCTGGGGGCGATGCTCGGGGCGCCACCCAGACGCGTCGGGGACTGGAGTCCAGCGCCGACCCAAGAAATCCGCACAGCTCTCCGAAAGTTTGTGCTTACTGTGTGCCGCTTTCCGCTCCTCGATGCTCACCGAGATCCCAGGATCAGACGCGGGGGCTCAGTTTTCACCCGCCCGCAGGGCCTGTCGCGCGGCGGCGGCGACCGACGGCGCGACGACGTCCGGCGCGGCGGGGGCGACTGCCTCCTGCGGCTGTCGCTGCGGCCGCGCCTGGCTGGCGGCGGCCTCCTCCTCGGGCAGAGGGTACGTCAACCCTGCTCGAGCTGCGCACTGTGGCTGGGAGGTGTTGCGCAGGGAGCCAGCGCATAGATGCTTGAAAAGACCGTGCGAAGTGAACGACTTCTGGCTCTCGCAAACATTATCCGTGGGCAGTGGCACTTCCCCTTCCACGTAGGAGATGGGAGTGGCTGTACAAAACAGCAGCGACGACAACAACCACAAAAACAGCAACAGCAGCAGCAGCAACAACAACAATGATAATATTAAGACTGTTCGCTCTTACCCGCCTGCGTGCCATCCAACACGTATATCCCATACCGTCGGTACCCCCCCTCTTCGTCTTCGATCGTACCCTCCTTTGGGCATATCTTCCTTACCTGCCGCGCGTAATTGGTGCTGCCCCTGAAACTGGGGAAGAGAGAACTGGGACGGATGGAAGGGGAAGGGAGAAGGATGGAGCACGGAATTAGCAGGAGGGGGGCTAGGAACAGAAACACGTCGCAAAACCAGACGGGCCCATCGGGCGGGGTGACCCTAACGCGCTTGTCGGGATGGCGGGCCCAAGCGGCCAGGTCGGGAAGGCGTTTTGCTGAAGTGTACTGAATGAATCGCGAGAAAGTCTCGAGCGATATCGTGAATCCCGAGTAAATCGTGAGCTGAGTGTCGAGGACACGGCGTCCAAATAAATTGCGAGGAAGTCCCACACGAGAGCGAGATTCCTGCAGACATTGTGAGGAAATCCCGCGCGAGAACGCGATTTTGGAATAGATTGTGAGGACACATCAGGCGGGAGCGTTGCTGTTGTAACTCGGGGCCAGGGGCCCAGCTTGGTGACCCGTGGCTTTCCCTTCTAAAAAACACGATGCGAGCCCCGAGCGAGGCACTTCAATTGAAAAAAACAACGTCGCCCGAAGGGGGAACCAACAATAACTATCCTTTAGAAACCAAAAGTCAACAACAAAAACAGCAGCAACAACAACAATAATAACAACGACAACGACAACGACAACGACAACGACAACGACAACGACAACCATCATCATTTTAAGACTGTTCGCTGTTACTAGCACGCGCGTCTTGCAGTCTGTATACCTCAACCCTCGATACCCGCCCAATTCGTCTTCGATCGCACCCCTTCTCGGGGGGAATATCTTCCTTCACGGCCACTGACTGAAGTGTGAGGAGATCTCGTGCGAGAGCACCGTTCCTGAGTTCGGGGGCCTCTCTGGCCAAGGGCTCTCGGAGTACAGATTTAGAAATATCAAACGGGAGCCCTTGTCGCCGTGTCTGGGCCTCCACCAACCTGCTTGAATTACGAGAATATCTCGAGCAAGAGCGCCACTCTTGAGTTCGGAAGCCTCTCTGGCAAGGGCCTCTGCGAATACGTTTTTAGGAAGTATTAAGAGAGAGCCCTTGTCGTCGTAGCTGGGCCCCTACCAATGTGACTGAATCACGAGAACGTCTCGAGCGAGAGCGCCGTTCCTAAGTTCGGGGGCCTTCCTGGCCAGGGGCTCTCGGAGTAAATCGTGAGGAAGTATCGAGCAGGAGCCCTTGTCGTCGTGGCTGGGCCTCCGCCCACTTGACCGAATTGCGAGGAAGTCTCCAGCAAGAGCGCCGTTCCTGAGTTCGGGGGCCTCTCTGGCCAGGTTGTCTCGGGGTAATTCGTGAGGAAATATCGAGCGGGAGCCGCTGTCGTTGTAGCCGGGCCTCCAAGAACACACATTTACAATCAAGCTCGCGCTCGAGCTGGAGTCTAGTTCTCAGAAGAATTGCAGCAGGCGTCGAGGCGAGAGCTCGCGGAACCGTTTCTAGAGATCAACAACAACTACTTTCTAGAAATGAATACACAACAACAACCATTTTAAGACTGTTCGCTCTTATCTGCTCGCGTGTCACTGAATATGCATATCCCAAACCCTGGATATCCGCCCTCTTCGCCTTCGATCGTACCCCCTTTTGGGGGGTATATTCATTCCTTGCCACGTGTGGTTGGTGAAGCCCTTGAAGACGAAGAGTAACAGATAACGGGGGAGAATGAGGACGAAGGGATCGGAGATAGGGAGGGGAGGGGCAAGAAGGAGGGAGGGCGATCATTTGCGCTGTGAGTGGCGATTGTTGGCGCGGGCCACGACGGGCGCGAACGAACGGGGGCCCCGAAGGGCATGCGTATAGGGGGCTGCAGAGGGCAGCGACGGAGCCGGTGAGGGCAGAAACGGGGCCACGAAGGGCAGAGAGGGGGCCACGAAGAACGACAGCGGGGCCACGAAGGGCATGCATATGGGGCCACGACGGGCGCGAACGAGCGGGGGCCACGAAGGGCATACATAGATGGAGCCAGAAAGGGCGACAGCGGGGCCACTGAGCGCAGAAAGTGGGCCACGAAGGGCAGCGAGGGGGCCACGAATGGCGACAGCGGGGCGACGAAACGCAGGCGTAAGGGACCACGAAGGGCGCGAGCGAGCGGGGGCCACGAAGGGCAAATAATCCGGGGCCACAGAGGGCAGGGACGGGGCCGCTGAGGGCAGAAACGGGACCACGAAGGGCAGAAAGGGGGCCACGAAGGGCGACAGCGGGGCCACGAAGGGAATGCACATGGGGCCACGACGGGCGCGAACGAGCGGGGGCCACGAAGGGCATTTGCATATGGGGCCACAAAGGGCGACAGCGGGGCCACTGAGGGCAGCAAAAGGGCCACGAAGGGCAGAGAGGGGGCCACGAAGGGCGACAGCGGGGCTACGAAGGGCATGCGTATGGGGCCACGACGGGCGACTGCGAGCGGGGACCACGAAGGGCATATAATGCGGGGCCACAATGGGCAGCGACGGGGCCAATGAGGGCAGCAACGGGGCCACGAAGGGCAGCGAGCGAAGGCGACCGCAGAACCAGTACTGGCAGCGAGGGGCATCGAAGGCAGGCGAAAGGCAGCGAGCGGCGACTGCAGTCCCTAACGGGCTGGTCGGGCGGGCAGGCCCAGATGGGCGGGTCGAGCGGGCGGGTCGTTGAAGCGAAAATTCTGCTTGAACCACCAAGCAAGATGTAGCGGGAGCGCGATTCCTAATTGTCGAGGAGCGGCATCTGAATGAATTATGAGGAAGTATCAAGCGGGAGCCGCGATTCGGTGGTAAGTTGCGGGGAAGTCCCAAGCGAGAACGCGATTCTTTAATACATTGTAAGGAATTATCAGGCGGGAGCCGCGATCCGGCGGTAAATTGCAAGGAAGTCCCAAGCGAGAGCGCGATTCTTCAATGAATTGTGAGGAAGTCTCGGACGGGAGCCGTTGTTGCTGTAAACCGGGGGCCAACGACACAGTTTGACCCTCAAGACTTCCCCTCATAAAAAACAAGGTGCGAGCCCCAGGAAGCTCACTTCAATCCAAAAAACAAATGCACCAGACGGGGGGATCAACCATGAATGTTCTTCATAACTGAAAATTCAAAAACAACAACAACAACAACAACAACAACAACAACAACAACAACAACAACAACAACAGCAACAGCAGCAACAACAACAACAACAACAACAACAACGACGACAACGATAACGACAACGACAACGACAACGACAACGACAACGACAACGACAACATCAGCAGCAGCAGCAACAGCAACAGCAACAACAACAACAATCAGTTTACCCTCATGCGCGATGTTTCCACACGAAGCATGCGACCATCCTGATAACCATGCCCATCATGGAAGACTATTGTTCTATAGCAGGATCCGCTTTTCCCACTCCCCGATCTCCCGCCCAATGGGGTCTTGCAAACACCTCCTCCGAGGAATTCCAACCTATCCCGCCACGGAAACGCATGCCCGCGCCTTGCTGGGCCGATGCGAGACCGCCAGTGGAGCACCAGCCAGGGGTAAAGCACAAGTATCGAGCAACAGGATTGCCTTGGTGGGGATGGGGGCTGTCGGCGGCGAGGCAATGACCTGGCCCTGAATAGAAAGGGAGGAAGGGGAGGAAGTCTCGAGCAGGGCCGCTGTTGTTGCTGGGAGCGGGGCCAATGCTGAAGAGAGTAGGGCGCTAGTCCAGCGTAAAACGAAACGAAGTCTCGAGCTGGAACGCTGGTTTATTGGGACGGCGGTTGTCGGCGGCGAGGAGGAACACCGACTGGAGCAAGAAGGAAGGAAATCTCGAGCGGGAGCCGTAGTTTTATCGGGACGGGGGCTGTCGGCGGCGAGGAACAAGACCGTCCTAAGGAACAAAAATGAGAGACCTGCACTCTGTTTTCATTCAGCAATGTGTCTAATCAACTCTGCCACCGTCATCACGAGCTGGCCCACGACAGAATGAGAATGCTAAAGAGTATATACTCGGCATTATGCAATAGCTGATTCCCTTGAAACGTGGAGTCGGAACGGCACCGCGCAAGAAGAGGGAGAGGGGGGAGGGAAGCTTGAGCGAATATATAGTGGAATACAGGGGAGCATGGTGAAGACGCCGTTGGGTCCCTCAATCCCGTGCCCGTTTGCAAGCACACTCCGCACTAACATGAGAGACCTGCACTCTGTTTTCATTCAGCAATGTGTCTAATCAACTCTGCCACCGTCATCACGAGCTGGCCCACGACAGAATGAGAATGCTAAAGAGTATATACTCGGCATTATGCAATAGCTGATTCCCAAAACGTCCCGAAAGGTAGTGAGCTTATGAGTTGATTGAGTATTGGTAAGCACGTTGACATACAGCCGTACTGCACAGTATTTTGGCCAGGAGCTGGGAAAAACGGGGTGGGTAAGTCTGGGCCTGGGATGTCATACGTTTGCCCTCCAGCTCCACGTGAGGTTTTCCAGTGAAACAGCAAGTCCCCCGACCGTGGCACATATACTTATCGCACAAGCTGACATCAAAGGGGTCGCAATTGCCGAACATGAGTTGGGTACGCTTTCGCCACGGGGTTCCGAAGGCACACTGGTCGATAATCTTAACATGCACCTTGGGATCGTTCGCGAAGTGGATGAAGCCTGGGACCCACCAAAGTAAACTTGTCGCTGGGTTCTCGACGGCCCACGGGATGCCCAGGGCGTGGATGTACCGAATGAGCTTGAGGACCCTGCGGGCCTGGAGATTTCCGGTCCGAAGGGCTTCCAGATCATTGGCCGAGAAGGGTTTGGCCGGTTTCGTAACACCCCAGGGCTCAGTACGCGAACGGATCACGTTGGTTCTGTGACGAGCGATGCCCCAAGAGCGGCACTCGATAGCGATCATGGCTGCAACCAACTTACCATTTTTGGCCTCCGAGCACAAAAGCTGGATGTTCTTCAGAAGCGTCAGATCCAAAGAATCTGAAATAGATTTGTCCCACAGCCGAGCCCGAATACCGTATCTGCCTGCTGCTCGGCCCACACCGCCTGTGCCGCCAAAAAGATCGGCTTGGCACGGCGTCGCTTCTTTGGGGCCGAGCTCGGGATGACGGGCGGTGCGATGGCCGAGGGGTCGATCTGGCCGCACAAAAGGGGCCCGAGCTGGAGCTCGCACCTGTGCACGTGAGAGCCCAACGAGGCGCTCAGCTTGTCGACGCTCTCGACAATCTTGGCCTTGCTGTCGTACCTCAGCACCGACTTGTCCGCCTTCCACCGTCCCCTGCTCTTGATCTCGGCCCGGGTGCGATACTTCATGGCGGCGTCGATGGAGGCGCCTGAGTGCCTTGCCTGATAAGGCACGGCCGTCAGCCCCAGCTTCTTGCAGGCGATCTTGAACTGGCGCGTGTAGCTGCTGTACTTGAAGTTGAAGACCTTGGCCTTGGGGTCGCCTGCTCGCAGCGCAGCAACCACCGTCGTCAGGTAGGGCACCCACCTGCAGCTCAGGTCGATGCTCTCGTCCGTCGCGCACGTCTTGGACGCCGCTCCCCGCTCCTGCCGGAAGGCGAAGCAGATCCACGAGGCAGAGAGCCCATGCGCCGGGGCGAGGAGGTCCTCCTTCAGCAGCTTCAGGGGCTCCGAGGGCCGCATGTAGGTCACCAGCATGAACAGCGTGTACACCCCCATGTTCCAGAAGTTCGCGCGGCACAGCTCCCAGATGATGGCTGCCCAGATGCTGAAGGCCAGGGGGCGGCGCGATCGTGGCGGGCAGCGGCGTCTCCAGCCTTTCAGAGCCCGGTAGCACCGGGAAAGATGAAGGCCTCCATGCCGCCCGAACTCGGGCAGGAAGTGCTCCAGCCCGGCCACGAGCTTCTCGCCCTTGCTGAGGTTCTCGCCTTGGTCGAAAAGCTCTTGCAGCTGCCGCACCACCGACGCGTCCACCTCGGCAGCCACGCCGAGAGGCTCGCCCAGCTCGCGGGCTCGAGCCCGCCAGGCGTTCACCGCGTCGTAGTAGTCGGTCTCCGTCTTCCACTGAACCGCGCTCGACTCCAGCGGCAGAAGACCCAGCCCCTGCAGCCGCTTCGCCTCCACCGGCTGGCGCGCTCGCCCGACCCGCGGGGCCGCCAAGACTCGCACTCGGCGAGCCGGCCGCACTTGAACCTTCACGGTGTCGGAGGTCGCGTCGCTCTCGTCGTCCTTGTCTGTCACCTCTCCGTCGCTCAACTCGTCGAGCGTCCGTTGCTCCTTCTCCTTCGGGGCCTGCTCCAGCTTCGCCACCAGCGCGTCCCCGGACGCCAGACGGCGGGTCCGGGTCGCCCTGCCAGTCGCGGGCGCCGGCGTGAACGTCACCAGGTTCCTCGAGACCACGGGCGCCGCGGGGATCGTCGTCGACCCGCGGGGCAGGCGGCCCGATTGCGCCTTCGCCCGCGGCACGGCGCGGGCAGGCCCCAACCTGGGGCCCCTCTCCATCACATCTGAGTGGTTCAGGAACAGTGCGGGAATAGCCAACAGAGTCAAGGTCAGCACGTGAGCCAACATGTTCTACCGAAAACCGACGGGACGGCTCATCCGCAGCATTCCACTCGGAAGGTATCCAGCGAAAACAGACTCGCAGTCCGAGGGCCAAGCACCACGACCCCATGCGTCTCATACACATCAGGGCCCTGAAGTCCGTGGTGCGCCCCCGAGCGAAGGCTAGACACACCCCCATGTTATCAACCAAGAAGAGCACCCTCGCGTTCCTGACTTGGCACTCGCTCACCAGCGCCTGAAATCCCAGGACCAGGGCCCTAGCCTCCAAGGTGAAAATGCCCTCGTCAAAATACTTCCAGGGGCCCGCCAGAAGGGTACTCCAGTGGGCTTGCGAGAGCAGCTTGTGGGGGACCTCCGGGAAGCTAGAGTCCACATCATACGGCCTGTCGAACTCCCCCTCGTCCGCCTCAGATCCAAGCTCCTCAAGACTCCCGAAAAACCTTGACCGGGCAGAAACTCCAGGAAGCTTCCGAAAGCGGCCCCTCTCCAGGATCCTCCCCACCTCCGAGACGTCCTGAGGGTCCCACTCTGAGACGGTGGCCCCGAACCCCTCCTCCGAAGCGTCCGTGGCCACGACACCAGGGGACCAGGGCAGCGTCCACGAGGCACCCATCAGGGACAGGAGGGAGGCAGCGGTCAGCATCTCCTGCCTAGCGGTGTCCCACAGCGGCATAGGGGTAGCGTAGTACTTATTTATGAAGGCATAGATACTCCTGAAGACACTCATCATGCTACGATTGATCAGCGCGCAGAAGGTGAGGTGGCCCAGCAGCACTTCCCAGACACGTCCAGACAGCTTCCGACACGACAAGGCATACATAACACCCCGGCGCACCTTCCACAGTCGAGCGGGCGCAAGAGAAACTCTAAGGCCCTCGAGGTCTATGTGGGTCCCCAGGGCCTTCGACGAAGTGGCACTCACCTCGTGCTCGTGGGTCACGAGCCCAACGCTCTCGAGACGAGCCGCCGCGTCGGACAGGATGGACGAGGTATGAGAGGGATCACAAGAGAGAACACCCAGATTGTCAACGTAGATGCAGTGACATATCCCGGAGCCCTCCAAGACGAGCCCCCCCTTCTCGCCCTCGCCTTTCTCAGCAAACCTGAGACCCCAGGCCGACCACGATCACGAAGGAGGACAGAATCACGAAGACCAGGAACATTAGCCATACGATGCTCACCCGCTTGCTGGCAGAAGTAGAGTGACCAAGAGAAACCCATAGGAAGAGAAGCCCAACATATGTCGACCTGGTCATCAACACCCAAGACGCTCCCGCCAACATTGGTTCCCACGACCTTCAGTTCCCCCGCTGTGGCGGCACCCAAACCGAAGTAACTCGCCAGGCCCAAGGGAAGACGAAACCGATGGAAAGCGTCCTTAACATCCGCCAGCCCCAGACACATCTGGGCGCTACGAAGTTGATCAGGAGTAGGACTAGAGCAACCAGGCGGAAGAGAAACCTCGATCCTCGCGAGGCTCTCTGACGAACAGAGGTGGACTCCAGGGGGATCAGAAAAACGCCTATTCGCACGACGAGCATCAATGATGAGCCGACTCTTACTTTTACCGGCCTTCTTCACAAAGAACATACCGACGTGCTCCTGCGCCGAACCAGCTGGCAAAAGCGTGACCAGTCCAATCCGCAGAAGCGCCCGCATCAGCCGCAGAAACTTGCGGCGGCTGCGAGAAAGCACAGGGTCCCAATAGGGAGTTATAGAGGGCAGCGACTCCTGTCGCTCCAAAAAGTCCGTCGAGGTGCGCAGCATGCGCTCGTAGTTCTGCTCCAAGAATTGGCTCGCCTCTGGGCCCACAACCTCCTGCACCGAAGGGGCGCCGACGAGGCTGTCAGGCAGGCCCACAGAGGAGACATTGGAGAAACTGGCAAGGTTGTGTCCACCGGGCTCTGCATCGTACACAGCCCGGCCGTGCAGCAGCTCGAGAAAAGCCGCTCGCCGGCTAGGGATCGCGACGCCTGAGGTCAAAAGGGAAGAAATCCGGTCTCTGACGCGCGCATGCACACTAGCCTGCTCTGAGGTACGCGGCGGCCCGTACTCGGGGCGATGCCGGTCCCCAGCCATCCAATTCAAAGCGTTCACAGTTGCGTTGACATCAGCATTCAGTCTCCGCAAATGGCCTCGCAGGCCAGAAGCCTGTCGGCCACGTCCGCTGGGCACGGCAGGTGCCGGGGAGAAGGGAATTGGAAAGAGCGGCAGCATGGCAACGCGCCTCACACGGCTGTCACCTGCCACCGAGTCTGGGCCTCCAGCGTCGACTCGACCACGGTCGGCGCCGGCCCCGAGCATCACCCCTGTCCCGGCAACCTCACCTTCTCCGCCTCCGCGCCGGCTCCCTGTTTGGGCTGACCACGTCCTCCGCCTTTCGGGTCGCCCTTGGGCCCCCCGCCGCGGCCGCCTCCGCCTCCGCCTGCGCCAGGAAGGACAGGTTGACTGCCCTCAGCGCCGGCACCCGGATGCAGCCCGCGCGCCTTCATGCGCATGTTCTCGATCTCCACCTCCTCCTTCGCGCGGCGGTGGGCATGCGAGCGCAGCTCCGGCGGCACCACCGAGGCCGAGTTGGCCAGAGGCATGAAGTGCTTCACGCCCTCCCAGTTCGCGCGGCCAGGAGTGCCAGTGGAGTACGCCTCGATGATCTGGCACACCCTCCTCGACACGGCCTCGATGCTCGCCAACGATGGCCCGTTGACCTGGTCGTAGCAGCCGCTCAGGTACAGGATGTCCAGCAGGAGCTTCATCTCGACGCCCGTGCGCTCCTGAGGGCTGACGTCCGCGCCCCGGCACCATATGGGATAGAACAGGCGAGGATCTCCCCCTTGGCGCTGGATGTTCTTGAACAACGCGAGCGTGGTCGCCGGCCCCTCGCGGTGCTTCTCCCAGTCGCTGAAGTGGCTGAACGAGATCTCGGCGCAGACCGATCGCCAGTCCTTGTGCCGCTCCCCGTGCTCGTCGTAGCTCACCGACAAGGTCCTCGCGTCCTCGCCCGCAGGAAGGGTCTTGGTGCCGCCGTCCAGGGCCTCGCTCAGGCGGCCCTCCAGACCCTTGTCCGCCTTCACGGCGGCGCCCTCCTCGTCCAGGATCTTGCGCACCGTCATGTGCACCGTGTCCAAGAAGGTGGCCACGTCGGCGATCGGCACCCGTTTCACTGGCACCGGCCGCCGACTCGCGTCCAACGCCATGGCGTAGTCACCTGCCATCTCGGCGTCTGGAGCAGGATGGCGCTCCCGACCGAAATCAGGGTGGAGCGGGTCGACGATGAGCCAGGTGACGTCCGGCGGCGGGTCAGCGGCCGCGGCCAGCGGCAGAGCCGCGGCGCCCGGCGCGACAGC
This sequence comes from Prorocentrum cordatum, assembly GCA_963575745.1. Lineage (NCBI taxonomy): Eukaryota > Dinophyceae > Prorocentrales > Prorocentraceae > Prorocentrum > Prorocentrum cordatum. The sequence goes on along the minus strand of CAUYUJ010013836.1, from coordinate 45,003 downwards.
AGGCCTCGCCTCACCGTCGTCCCCAGCCAAGGGCACCAGCTGCGCCCCGTCCGAGTCCATCAGCGCCTGATACTCGACCTCACTCCCGTCCCACAGGGCAATGGCCTCAGGCGACGGCCGCCGACGACGAGTGATGCCATAGGACTCGCCATCAGCCAGCTTGATCTGCTCCACCAGGCCCGCGGCGTCGAACGCGGTGCGAAACCGGTAGAAGTGCCCCTTCATCGGCTCCAGCAGCTCGGCATCAGGGACGAGATGCACCGCCTGCACCGCGCCTGAGGTACCCCGGCGGCACCTGATATTCTCAGAGTAGCGATGCCCATCGGGAGTGGTGATGATCCACACCCCTGGCCGCACCTCCGCCAGCGCGACCCGCTCGTGCCAGTAAGTGTCGTCCTCATACCAAAGGGCAAACCGCTTGCCCGGCTTCATCTCACGCATAAACTCCTCCTCCGGCACGACGAGGCCGCTGGAGGAGAACAGCTGGTACTTCCTGTTCGACAGCATGACGCCGACGGCACCTATCGGTCAGGCGACCGAGCAGATCCCTGCCCGCCCCACCGATGAGCACCCAGAGCAACGGCCAGGCGTTCCAAGCGGCCTCCAGCGCCGCCTGCACCAAGGCGAGCTGCTCCTCCAGGCGAAGCGCCGCCGAACGGATCTCCGCCAGCTCCTCGGGCACCTCGCCCAGGCCGAGAGCCGCAGGGCCACCCGGCGGCCCCGGGTCGGGCGCGCCGGCCACCGACCCACAGTCGGGGCAGACCAGCGCCGGGCAGAATGGCGCCGGGCACACCGGCTGCGGGCAAGCAGGCGCGGGCGTCGAGCTCCAGAGCCCTAACGCCAGCAGCCCATGGACCGCGGCCGCCGCCGCGGCTGCCAGGGGCCCACGCGGGAGGCCCATGCGAGCGAACCTGTGAAAGCTTGAGCGAATATATAGTGGAATACAGGGGAGCATGGTGAAGACGCCGTTGGGTCCCTCAATCCCGTGCCCGTTTGCAAGCACACTCCGCACTAACAAAAAAAGCCTCGAGCGGAAGCGTTGTTCTTGCTGGGAACGGCGCCAATTCAAAAGAGAGTAGTGCGCCAGTCCAGCGTAAAACGGGAGGAAGTCTCGGGCGGGAGCGCTGGTTTTGTCGGGGCTGCGTTTTCGGCGGCGAGGAGGAGCACCGCCTTGAGTCAAAAAGGGAGGAAGTCTCGAGCGGGAGCGTTGTTGTTGCTGGGCGCGGCGCCGATGAGAGAAATAGTAGCGCGCCAGTCCAAGGTAAAAACGGGAGAAAGTCTCCAGCGGTAGCGATGGTTTTGTTGGGACGGCGGCTTCCAGCGGCGAGCAGGGGCACCGGCCCTGAGTAAAAATGGAGGACGTATCGAGCGGGAGCGTTGTCGTTGTTGTTGGGGGGCCCGTTTGGCGCCCCCCCGAAACCGCTCGAGCGTGAGCCGCATTTTCAATGAAAATGTAGCCGGCACCGAGGCGAGAGTGCCAAAGCGCCTGGAGGGGTCCAACAATAGTAACCATTTAGTAATGAACATTTAACAACAACAACAACAACAACAACAACAACAACAACAACAACAACAACAACAACAACAACAACAACAACAACAACAACAACAACAACAACAACAACAACAATACCAACAACAACAACAACACCAACACCAACACCAACAACAACAACAACAACACCAACACCAACAACAACAACAACAACAACAACAACAACAGCAACAACAACAACAACAACAATCATTCAAACCCTCGATACCCGCCCTCTTCGTCTTCGATCGCACTCCTTTTGGGGGATATACCTTTCTTCCCTGCAGGCCGGGCCCCGGCAAGCGGCGGGGCGGCCGCGGACCATCGGCCTGGCCAGCGGCAGCGCTGATCGGCGTGGCGGCCGCGGACCGTCGACCCGACCCCAAGAGGGACGAACAGGGGACCGACCACGACGACGACGACGACGTCGACGACGACGACGACGACGACGACGACGACGACGACGGCGACGACGACAACGACGACGACAATGACGACGACGACGACGACGACGACGACGACGACGACGACGACGGCGACGACGACGACGACGACGACGGCGACGACGCGAGAGCGAGAGAGAACGACAGCGGGGCCACGAAGGACACGAAGTAGGCCACGAAGGGCGACAGCGGGGACACGAAGGGAATGCGTATTGGGCCACGAAGAGCTCGAACGAGCGGGGGCCACGAAGGGCAGATAATGCGGGGCCACAGAAGGCAACTGGGCCACGTAGGACAGTGAAGGGGCCACAAACGGCGACAGCGGGGCCACGAAAGGCACGCACATGGGGCCACAACGGGCGCGACTCCTGGTTGCTTCGGTGTCGGGAGCGCGGCGCAGGGCGCTATTCTTCAGTAAATTGCAAGCAAGTCTCCAGCGAGAGCGCGACTCCAGAGCGCCGGGAGAGCGATTCCTGCATAAATTGGAAGGAAGTCCCAAGCGAGAGCGCGATTCCTGAATAAAATGCGATCAAGTCTGGGACGGGAGCGGGGGTCCTGGCTAAATTGTAAAGAAAGCGGGAGCCGTTGTTGTTGTAACCCGGGGGCCACGGGCCCAGTTTGAGCATCAAGACTTTCCCTGTCAAAAAAAAAGGGTGCGAGCGTCGAGGGGCACACGTTGATTGAGAAAAAACGGTATGCACCGGTGGGGGGGATCAACAATAATTATTCTTCAGAAATGAGAAATCAATCATCATCATTACAAGAGTGCTCGCTCTGATCTGCTCGCGTGCCACTCAACATGCCAATCCCGAACCCTCGATACCCGCCCTTTTCGTGTTCGATCGTACCACCTTTGCGAGGTCAGATCCGTCCCTGCCGTGTGTACTTGGCGCAGACCCTAAGCAGGAAGATAAAGGGATAAGGAAAGACGGGAGAGAAGGAGGACGAACGGAGGGAAGGAAGTGAGAGAGGAGGGGAGGTGCAAGAGGTCGAGGTTACGAAGGGCGCGAGCGAGCGAGTGCCGAGAAGGACAGTACGGCGGCCACTGAGGGAAACAGCGGGGCCACGAAGAGCAGCAAGGGGGCCATGAAGGGCAGCAATGAGAGCCACGAAGGGCGCGAGCGAGCAGGGGCCACGAAGGGCACGCATGAGGCCACGAAGGGCAGCGAGGCGCCTCTCTAAGGGCTGCAACGGGGCCATAAAGGGCAGCGAGAGGGCCACAAAGGGAGACCGCGGGGCAACAGAGGGCATCGGGGAGGCTGAAACAGCGGGCCACCAGAGGCATCGAGGGGGCCACGAAGGCAGGGACAGGGCCGCGAAAGGAGACTATGGAGCCACGAAAGGATCAGGGTTCGAATGCCCCCATGCGAAAACCCATCATGGCATTATTCGCCTTCTTCGCGTTCCCCTAAACAGGAGGGTCCGAAGCAGATCGTAAGAAAGTCCCAGGCGAGAGCGCGAGTCCGAAATAGAAAGCTGGAAGTCTTAGGCGGAAGTGCTGCTACTGATTGGCGAAAGCGCGATTCCTGCACGTAGTCTCTCTCTCTCTCTCTCTCTCTCTCTCTCTGTATATATATATATGTGTAATATGGTAATTACAAAATGGCTATAAATACTAATAATAATAATACTGATAATAATGATAATAATAATAATGATAATAATAATAATAATGATGATGATGATGATGCAATTACAATTAATAAGAACAGCAATAAAACAGAACAACACATGATGGCGAAAACGCCATTTTTATTAGCGGCCAGTCCTGAGCAGTGGTGAGTGACCAATGAGTGCACTCTTTGGGCTCTCATGACCGAAATCCCAGAAGATAGCGATTCCAAGATGGCCCCGAAGTGACCTCCGAGCCGTCCATGGATTTCCCTGACGAAACGGATCAACGGTCTCCAATAGATCCGCCTATTCCTCGATTGCCTCTATTGACGTCGATTACTGTTTCCTGCCCGCGCTCGGCCGCTCAAGCCCATTCCACCACCCCCTGTTCTCTCATGGTTATATTTCTTTGCCGCTCTCTTCCACCCACACCTCCGCCGTCGCCTCCTTGTAAGCCTCTACATCTGCCCAGTCCATACCGCACCCCTTCTTTTACACTCCCTGCTTTGTTTATGTTTCCTCCCCCGGGGTAATCCTTGTGTTGCTGCTCCGTGGCCACTAACGCATGCACAAGGAAGTTCCCTCCTCGCGCTCACGCCGAATAGTTGTCAAGTTTGTCGCGGGACTGAAAAACACAGAAGCGAGTGAAACATAGGAGGGTGAAGAGACGGATGCGAGCACCCACCTTTTTCAGCCAGCGGCGCAGAGGATCTTCAGGCGCGTGCAGCAGATGGAAGTGCAAATTGCGATCGAACATTGTCGAAGGCACAATGTACAAAGAGTGTACACTGTCGGTGCAGCGATGGGTGGTGTGAAGGTGGAGTTGTAAATCCAAGCGAAAAGCACAGCGGCCAAGCAACCGACGAGGCGACTTAATTCGAAGTAAACAGAAGCGCGAGCAGCCTGGTGCGAATTGGTGGCCAGTGGATCAACGACACGACGGTGTTAGGCAATGAAGCGCAAAAGAACCTGTAACTGCTGCCAGACCAGCAGATTGATAGGGGCACAGCGCCGTGTAAAAAGGTCCTGCGAAGCAGTTAGTAGAGTGCAACCTACGGACCAACAACGCAAAACAAAAAAAGAAACAAAAAACGTGACACAACCCCAAGCCAAAGAAATCAGCATATGTATATATTTCTATATACATACATATTATATTAAAAATGGAGCCGAGACACACGACACGTGGAAACATGTACATGCGTAGCCGAAACCAACCGAATCAAACCATGCCGGAAAAAACCTTCCTGGGTCGCCACGCTACCAAGAGAGGCCAATGTCTATGACACGCCCGAGCTGACCCAAAAGACTGCAGTAGCGCCGACCGAATTGATGAGGCGGGCCCCCACACGCACCCGCGGAGAGAGCACTGCGGCAGTCATCCCGAAAACGAGCGCGACACTTGCCACTGGATGGGCCATGAAACTCCAGAAGCGTGAAGAAAACCAGGAAGCTCTGAGCACACGCGGCTGGAACTCACACGCGCGAACACGGGGGGGCCGCTTGCTGGACGCACACGCGGAGGCTGGACACCTGGCCGCCGATGCAAGGACCGAACGCTGGAGAGACATGCGGCCATGTGTATACGGAGCCTCGCCGACTCTGGGACCCCGACATCCAGAAATGTCGGCACCTCTCCTTTTTTTCCGCCGCCTTCCGAAGGTTCCCGCTCGCGGACAGGCTCGGCGGCGAACGAGGAAGGGAAATGAGGGCAAGCGAGGAAGGAAGATGAGAAGGACAAGACCTTCTCAGAAGGCGGCGGGGCTTTTCAGAAGGCCTCCAGCCTTCTGAGAGGCTTTTTGCGTCTTCGGGGAAGGCTGAGAGAACTTCTCAGAAGGCTGGGGGACTTCCGAGCCTTCTGAGAAGGCCCGCCCCTTCTCACTTCCCCCCCAGGTTCGCCGCCGAAAGAGATGCCATTTGTTTCTGGGTCCAGTTCAGATTCGGGCTATGGGTCCTTTACAACCAGGGCCTCAAACATGTGCGCAGTAGTTTGTGCTGGATCGTGCCAGGTGCGGGCAGAACGAGCTGCATTTGGCATCGCTGGTCCGCGAGAGCAGCCACGCGCCGTGCGCCACAGACAGGCTGCTCTCTCTCTCTCTCTCTCTCACGTCCGCCCGCTGGCCGACCTCTGGCCTCACACGCTGTAGTCCGCCGGGGGGGCGAGCTGCCCTCAGGGCGAGGCCCCCTCTGGAGCGCCCCCCCACCCCTCCGTGTGTTCAGCTTCCCTCGCTGCTGGCAGCGAAGTGCGGGCCCCTTATCTCGCCCTGGCGGCAGGAGGGGCAGGATGGGCGAGGGAGGAGGGGAGGGGGTGGGATCAAGTTAGGTGCGCTCGCGTCACCATCTCACATCCTACCCCTCCCCCCCATCCCTTACCATGGCGCTGATTTTCTCTATCCGCGGACGCGTGTCGTAGCGGACCTGTGGTTCCGCGCGCGTGTGCGTAGTGGGTGGTGGTGCGCGTGCGTGCGTGCGTGTGTGCGTGGTTGTGGTTGTTGTGGTGGTGGTGTGTATGTGTGTGTGCGTGTGTGCGCGTGTGCTGTGATGTGACGTGGTGTGGCGTCTTGGTGGTTTGGTGGTGGGCCAGGTGCGTACGTGCGTGATGGCGGTGGTGGTGGTGGCGGTGGTGGTGTGTGTGTGTGTCTGTCTGTGTGTGTGCGTGTGTGTGTGTGTGCGTGTGTATGTGTGTGTGCGTGCGTGCGTGTGTGTCTGTGTGTGCGCGCGTGTGATGTGGTGTGACGCGGTGTAGCGCGGTGGTGGTGGGTGGGGTAGTGCGGTGGTGGTGGCGGTGCGCGGTGGTGGTGCGCGTGCGTGCGTGCGTGCGTTGGTGGGTGGAAGTGGCGGTGGGTGTGCGTGCGGCGGGGCGGGGCGTGGTGCGGCGCGGTGGTGGCGGGCGGATGGGCGCGCGAGAAAGAGGCCCGCGCTGGGGCGAGAACGCCATCCTGAACGACGGAGGCAAAACACCGATCCGAAAATGAGGCCCACGCTGCAGCGGGAGCACGATTCGGAACGATTCGGGAGCAGAAATGAGGCCGGCGCCTCAGCGAGAGCAGCATTTTGAAAAAAAACGCAGGCGAAAACCCAACTCCGGGGAATCGTGTGTATAAAAAAACAGTACGCGGGGGGGGGGGGGGGGGCGAATACGCAAAAGACGTCATCAGGGGAAGAGGGGGAGTAGTATTCATATTGAGTAATTGTCGACTGCACGCCAGCGTGACGCTGGGCAAGAGGTGGCCTTTGGTGCGCGGCCTCACGGGACCGCGCAGGGCCCAAATCTGGGCGCGGGGGCCGGTGCTGGGGCCACCCCTGGGAGCCCTGGCGGCGGGAGGGGAAAGCACGGGTGCGGAGAATCGGCGGCGCGCCTGGCGGGGAAGAGAGGAGGAGAAGGCCTCCTCGGAAGGCTTGACGTCCTCCCAGCCTTCTGAGAAGTCTTCTAGGCCGTCCCCGAAGACACGGGAAACTTCTCAGAGGGCGCGAGGGCTTCTGAGAAGTCCCGCCGCCTTCCGAGAAGGGCCTTCTCCCCGCCGCCTTCTGGGAGGCCTTCTCCTTTTCATTTCCCCCCCTCGCTCGCCGCCAAGAGAAGGGAGAGGGTGGGAGAGGGGGCGACGGCTTCGGGACGATATCGACGGCCGGGCTCCCGCTGCGGCTGCGGCTGGCGCGGCGGTCCTCTCGCGGCATCGGCTCCGACCTCGGCACCCGGCAGGGCGCGGGAGCGAGATATGCGGCGGGTGCGCTCCTGGGACGAGCGATCCAGGGGCAGAGGCCGAGATGCCCACTGGATCTCTACCCTTCCTCTGCCCGGGGAGGCCAGAAACACGCGCGCGGCCTCAACACGGTCAAGCTGCCGAGGCTCGGCAGAAGCATCCTGGGAACCCCAGGCGGGAGGTGGCGTGTGAGAACCTTCTCCAGCCGTGCAGGGCGCGCCAGCCGGGCCCAGTGGCCCCACCTCGCAGGTCACAGGGAGGGGTGCACGCTCGGCCCTGAAATCTGCTAGGCGCGCCGAGCATTGGTGAGCGTATCAAAGGCGGTGGCGCGTGGCCAAACCCAGGGCAAAGCAGCACCAGACCCCGTTGCCGAAGCCAGGCTACCTCTTATCCATGCTCCGCATGGCCCTGTAAGCCATAGACCCTTCGTTACCCTCACCTGCCATTACTCGCCCATGCCATCCCCTATCTCTCTCTCTCTCTCTCTCTCCCTCCTACCGTCGCTCTCTTTCTCTACCGCTCTTTTTCTCTCTCTCTTTCTCTCTTTCTCTCTCTCTCTCTCTCTCTCTCTCTCTATATATATCCATCTCTCTTCTCCGTTTCTCTCTCTCTCTCTCTCTCTCTCTAGTTATTCCCATATATATATGTGTATTCAAGACTGCAGTGGCGCTTCGCACCATGCACCTTGGTCCTTGAAGTTTGGCATGCAGGCGGAATAGCAGGAAGGTGAAGCCGACAATTTAGCGATAACTCCTTGTCGCATTTTCCGGCATCGCCGCTATGATAATGTTACTCGTTATCCTTCCTCCGTGCTTCTTTCCCCTCATTTTCGCCATACCCTGCGCATTCTCCCCATCCTCCTCAGCTCTTTTTTGCGGAGGCTCATCCTGGGAGAGCTCTGGGGGCCTGGGAGACCCTTCTGGAAGCCGCCTGGGCGTATTCTGGGGGCCTCTGGGGGCTTCCTCGGGCCGCCCTGCCTCCAACCGCGGTGTCCCTGAACGACCGGGTCACCATTTGGAATGCTTCGGAGGGTGTCTTGGGGCTATCTTGGGCCGCCATGGGGCTCTCTGAGGGCTATCTTGGACCCGTGTTGTGCCGTTTTGGGGCTCTCTTGGACTGCCTGGAAGCCCTTTCGGATGGTTGTGGGACGATTTTGGAACCTCCCAGGCGGCTTCGGACGCCCAGAAGACCGCCGTCTTGGAGCGTCGGGAAGCCGAAAAAAGGAGAACCTCAAAATTCACCAAAAACCAACAGAAAATCCATGACTTTGCCTCTTGGGGCCTTCTTGGGAGTGCTCTTGGAGGCCTCTTTTGGGCCGTCCTGGAGGCCTCTTGGGTCATCTTGAGGTCACGTCGGTCACTCTTGGAGCGCTCTTGTGCTGTCTTGGGGGTCTCTCAGACGTCTCCGATGACCCCCCTGATCGCCCTAAGTGTGCTGGGAAGGCTAGGCAAAACGCCCAGCGAGGCCCGGGGGGCTGCGTCGAGGCCCGTCCGGAGGGTCCCAAAACCCCAGATCCCAGGAGTACGGTTTTGGGGGGGGGGGTCCCCCCGCCCGGGCCTATAAAAATATAGAAGAGGAATGCATATATATATATATATATATATATGTGTGTGTATGTATGTATGTATATAAATATGTATATATATATATATATATATATATATATATATATATATGCAAACGCGTCCATGTGCGTGTGCGGATACATATATGGGTTATCAGATGCTCATAAAATACCCGAGACGACGTGTATGCAAATATGTGTATACAGATGTGTGCATGCGTGCGAGCGTATTCAACTTTACACATATATTTGTGTGAATACATATATATACATATATGTGTGTGTGTGCGCATCTGAGCCATGCCTTTACCTGAGCAGACACACTGCAATAATTGACTCAAGACCGGATGTTGCTTATGTGTGTGTGTCTGAGTCACGTGCATATGTATTTGCAGCATCACAAGTGATTCCCATATACACGGGAACGAATATCCGCATGTTCGTACAATGGCTTTGTATGTATGTCAATATATATATATATGTGTGTGTGGAAGTTGTACCTGCAAGACTGCATACAAATATGCATATGCCAATACATACGTATGTGTGTGTGTCTGGAAACACGCGTACGCGTCACACAGACCATAAACGTGTTCTCCACAAAAATGAATCTTGAATAGATACATATATGTATGTATCAGTCTCTCTCTCTCTCTCTCCCTCTCACTCTCTCCCGCTTCCGTCTTCTCTCTCTCTCTCTCTTGTCTCTCTCTCTCTCTCTCTCTTTCTCTCTCCATCGCTCTCCTCTCCCTCTCTCTCTATCTCTCTCCCTCTTTCGTTCTCCCTCTTGCACGAATCTATGTATCTGCACACGAAACTACATGCAGGTAAACATGAATCCAAAACCATACCCCGTTGCCTACATCGTTTGGCAATCGTAATTTTGCTAATTCGTCTGCCCAATGGGTGCAGTCACCCACTTCCTAACGTACTCATTACACGCATCACCCCTGGGCAGCAGACCACGGGCTTGGCCAGCTGCGCGGAACGTAGAAGCCTCAAGAGGAGTCCGAGCCTGGACGGCTGCCTTGCAGACACCACGGCTATCGCTCGGCCTAGATGCTGTTCATACTTCTCGAATCAGAAAGATCGATGCGTTGGCAACGGACAAATAATGGTAAGGTCTGCGACTGGTACATAATGACTCTGACTTCTCCGGCGCGAATGACCAAACATAATGAAACAGATCACGACCACTAATGGCACAACAACAACGAAGTTGACACATGAAGGATCACGCTACACTCAGCACTTAAATGGCCTCAGTAGTCAAGCTGGCCTCAGTCCAGCAATCAGCCCCCATCACGCCTCAGTAGAAAAGCCTGCCGCACTAGACCCAAACCACGCTGGGCCGCCACCCCAACAACGAGTATGATCCGCACGGAAATCCTCGGCAAAGCCCTGTGGGCGCGCCTGGCAGTTGGGCCCAGACAGCTGGGGGCCACACCTGACAAGGACTCCCACCACAGAACCCCAGCCAGGCGGTAACGAGAACATCCGCACACTAGGTCTGAACTGCCTTAGACCGTCCCCCACCTAGGTTCTAAACAAATTGCTGTCGCCCCAGCGGGCCAAGGCGACACCGGACATGCTGGTCTCAGTTAACATCAGATGATGCAAATTGCACTCGCACAATCCAATAGGGTTCACCCGTGAGAAAGACCAGAAAGAAAACCCCACAATCTCAACCAGTCGAAGAGCAGTGACGACCCCAGCCGAAGCGCAATGCACCTCGTAGCATGGGAACGCACAGGTTCTAACCAGCACATGAAGCCCAAACACGGCCTTCATGTGCTAAGCTAGATGCTGGGCCTAGACCTGTTTGAGCCACCCCTCACGAGGACCCTCACACACCCATAGCAAGGAACCCAACAAGGCTTCATTGAGCACGTCCGCGCACTGGGCCTGACACGGTTCCTTGCCACCCCTCACAAAGATCTTCGCTTACACATGGAGTTCCAGCAAAGCCTCTTCGCACACGCCCGCGAGATGGAAGGACTGCCCACCATCACAAGAAATTCACTCCAACGCAGGGGCCCCATAATGTCTCAATAGGCACACACACACACACATACGAAGCTGGGGCCGCCACTGTTGACCACGGACGAAGCTTCTCGCCCCCATGGAAACCTACGAGGCATCAGTGGGCACGTCCACATGCTAGGCCAAATCCGAGTGAGTAGGTCATGCCCCACCGAGGGATTCGAAACCCACAGAGGGCCCCCGAAATGTAACCGGACACGCACGCATATAAGCACTGGAGAATACTCGCTCGCACATCAAGAGAAGTTCATGAGGACGCACGGAAATATCTCAGTGGGCGCGCCAACGGAGACGATCTAACCAGCTGCAAACAAAACGGCAACAAGAACTACAAAAATTATGCCACTGGTCGCTCTTCGTTGCCTGCGAGTCACCATGTATACCCCGAACCCTCGGCAACCACCCATTTCGTTCATGAAGATGCCCCCTTTGAGTCATGTGGTCTTCCATGACTGATTCTGGGTAAACCCCGACAGAATACGACAACCGGGTCGAACGAGCGGACCCTAACGGGCGGACGGGCGGGCGGACCCTACCTGGCGAGGCGAGCAGTTCCGACAGGCGTAACTGAAAGCGGGCGCCAATAAACTTTTGATCAAACGTGAAGGTCGGGCGGCCGGACCAGGACGGGCGGGACGGGCGGGCGGGCCGGGCAGGCGGCACATTAAATCACAATTCCTTCGTAAATAGCAAAGGAGTCAAAAGCGAAAGCATCCTCCCGCCTGGTGCACATCGTAACTCTCTATGGAGGTGGAAGAAAGTTTTCTGTCGCGGCTTGGACGTGGGGGGAGGTTCGAACCACCTCCCCCCTCGTTGCAGAAGGGGGCGTTCGACCTCTCGCCCGTTTCCATCCAAAGGTGGGGTTGGAACCTTCCCCACCCCCAACTCGCCGCCGGCAAACGACAACGGCAATCGCCGACACCAGCTAACAACGAAGACTGATGGCGACGGACGACGACGACAACGACGACGACGATGACGGCGACACCCTGCCGATACACCTTGCTCGCCGCCAGCAAACGAACACGGCGGGCGCCTACGACGAAAAACACCGACCGCGACCGCAACGACGGCACGGCAACGACGACATCGACGACGACCACGACGACGACGACGAAGACGACGACGAAAACGACGACGACGACGACGACGACGACGACAACGACAACGACGACGACAATGACGACGACGACGACGACGACGACGACGACGACGACGACGACGACGACGGCGGCAGCGGCGGCGACGACAACGACGACGACGACGACGACAACGACGACGACGACGACGACGCCCCCCTCCTTTACTCGCCACTGGTAAGCGCGAGTACATAATGCCAGCGAGCGCGACACAACGAAAACGACGAGGACAAGGACGCACGACGACGACAGAGCAAAAAACGATGAGAACTTGCGTGAAAATTCGATGGTGGGTCACACTTCTATATTTCGGCCGCCCGACCAGCTCTGCCCATGCAGGTCCGCCCGCCCTACCCCGCCCCCGCCCACACAACTCGTCGACGTCGTCGTCGGTGTCGGTCGTCATCGGTCATCGTCGTCGTCGGTCGTCGCCGGTCGTCGGTCGTCGGTCGTCCGTCGTCGGTGGCGTCGGGCGTCGCCCGTCGTTGTCGTCGTCGTCGGCGTCGTCGGGCGTCGTCGTCGTCGTGATCGGTCGTCGGACGTCGTTTGTAAGTGGTCGTCGTCGATCGTCAGTCGACAGTCGACAGTCGTCAGTCGTCGTCGTCGTTGTCGTCGTCGTCGTCGAGCGTCGACGTCGTCGTCGACGTCGTCGTCGTCAGTCGACGATCGTCAGTCGTCTGTCGTCGGTCGTCGGTCGTCGGTCGACAGTCGTCAGTCATCAGTCGCCAGTCGTCAGTCGTCAGTCGTCTGTCGTTAGCCTTCGCGCGTCAGTCGTCGGTCGTCGGGCAACCGGCGTCGGGCGTCGGGCGTCGGGCGTTGTGCATCGTCGTCGTCGTTGCCGCGTCGCCGTCGCGGCCGCTGTCGCCGTCGTCGTCGTCGTGGTCGGCGTCATCGCTGGCGTCGTCGTCGTCAACGTCGACGTCGTCGGTGTCGTGGTCGGTCGTCGGTCGTCGGTCGTCGGTCGTCGGTCGTCGTCGTCGTGGTCGGTCGTCGGTCGCTGGTCGTCGGTCGTCGGTCGTCGGTCGTCCGTCGTCGGTCGTCAATCGTCGGTCGTCAGTCGGCAGTCGTCGGGCGTCGATCGTCGGGCGTCGGGCGTCGGGCGTCCAGCGTCAGGCGTCGTCGTCGTCGTGGTCGTCGTCGTCGTCGGCAAGGTCGTCGTCGTCGACGTCGTCGTCGTCGAACTCGTCGTCGACGTCGGCGTCGTCGATGCCGTCGACAACTCCGGAATCAGCACGCGCGCGACTGGCAACCCATTGCAGATGTGGGAGGGGAAGCTGGTGCCAGAAAGACCTGAAACCACAGCTAGCAGGACTGGCCATCTGTGGCAGTCGCGGGGGCATCAAATACAGTGCTGGGCGGAGCACGCGCGGGACTGGCGAGCTGCAACGGCGGGCCCTCCCGCCGGTCAGTAGGCTGGCGCGCGCGAGCCCAGCGGGCCGCCCGCTCTCCCACCGTGCCACGCGCCTTTGCTGACGCGTATGCGAGCACGGTCAAGCCCCCCCATCCGCCTGGATAGAAGGGCGTCGCAGGCCCCTTGGCTTCGGCGCCCGTCGCGGCCCAGCCGCGCCGAAAAGCGCCCGCGCCCAAAGATCGCCCTTCGGCAATTCCCAGGGCCTGCGCGGCCACCTGCAGAAACGCCAAAGAGCCACTGCACGCGATACAAGCAAACACAAGTTGCCACTACAATTTGTTCCTCCGGGTGCACGCGCCGCAGAGCATCTTCCCCTGCGGACAGCCTCCACCGGCGCAGAACAGCACTTCCTATTAAGGAAAGCCGCGCGCACAGCCTCACTTCCTCCGCTGGCTCTCTCAAAGAACACCCTCGCCTGCGGAACCCCCAGTTGCAGCACTTCGCCATGCCCATCACAGCACCGATCGCAAATGCGACTAGCATCACGACAGAGAAGCTGCACTCCAGAATAAGACCACGAAGGCGTCAACGCCAGCATGCGTCCGTGGCCACGCTTCCAGACGGCGGTGCGCTGCTAAGACCATACAGCCGCACTGGCCGACGCACACTGCGCAGCGCTCGCTTTCCATCCGCAGAACTCCATCCAAAGAGCCTCCTCGTCGAATGCCCCCCGCCCCGCGAGGCCAGCCCGCCCGGCCACCACCGCGCAAAGCGCCGAAACAAGGAGGGCACACAACATCGTGTCCACGGCTACCAAGGCATGGGCTGCTTCAGCAAGGATGCCCAGCCGAGGAAGACACATGTTGCTCCTCGCCGCAGAGCACAAAGCCAATGCCGCAATGGCCCTCTCCGTTCTCCCCTCCACGCTGGCGCCCAGCCCCCGGGCGCCTGCGGCCGGGGGCGAAACTGCACCAAGTGAGCTACCCGGCGGGGTAAGGGCAGCACCACCCGGTAAAAGAATCAGCAAGGGCACACTCGGCGATGACCTCCCTGGCGAACCCGAGTGGCTGAGCCCGCAAAGAGGTCGATATCAACGGTGCTTCGCCGGCGGAACTGCCTACGAAATCTGCCTGAGACGCAGCGCCTTGCGCCACCAGCTCTCCTTCCAGCGCCGCGGCGCGGCGTCCACAGGGATGCCCGACGCGGCCATGGCTCGCACGCGCAACGGCGACAACCATGGTTTAAAGGTAGGCAGACTTTTCGCGATTCTGGCACAACCGCATCGGGCCGGCCAACACTCCGGCTCGCCATTTTGCGCCACGACTCCCACAGCGAGCGGCGGCGTCTCGCGAACGTGGCCGAGATTCCTGCACAGCGTTGCCCGTGCGCCCGCGTGGCCCCCAGCGGTTGCGCGCGCCCTGGGCGGGGCTCGACTCTCTCACGCACATTGCGGTTCACGTTTCTCGCGCCCATGAGTCTGCTGGCCGGAAAACAATTGACCGAATTTCAGCCTCTCAAGCAGACCGGCCAGGCAATAGAGGATGAGCCGGCACGCCTCTTTTTCCCAAAATCTGTAGTGGGGGTCTTGTTTTCTCGGGACACCACGCGCAATCCCCCTCCTCGCCCCCTCCCTTGCGCACACATTAACCCAATCATCATCGCCATCATCATCTTAATCATCGTCAGCATCCACATCACAGTCATCACCAACATCAGCATCTGTAACCCCGTTACATATCACTCATCGTTATCCACTCATTATCATGTCATGATCCCATGATGATCACCCGGCAACAGTATCATTTGTGTAGTGGCGGGGGGTCAGATCTATAGAACCACCCAAAACAGACACCGATCCCCAACGCAACTCCCCAACGCAACTCCCCAACGCAACTCGCCAGCGCTACTCATGCGAATCATAATGATTTCTTATGTTCCAGATTTTATTATACATATGGTAGAATCTTTGGTGTTTCAATACATAGATTTTGGATTACACATGTCAGGTCATGACTTGCACCCTGGACAAATGCACACACATCCTTTTGAGGCGAAGTCTGATACGTTGACGCATCATGTTGAATGCTGTTGCAAACGGTTTTCAACCTGATTCGTATACATGTCATGTTGGACGCATGTGAGGCGAATGGGTAAGTCTGGCCATCTGTGATCCGACTTAAGTCGGCCTTGAGCGGTCGGACGCCTGCCTCTTCTGTTCGCACCCTCGCCCTATCCCGCTACAGCTACACAGTATGAATACCAATGTCGTCTCTTCTACGGAGACGCGCAGCGACTGGAAATGCGAGGATCACAAATGAGTACTTCGCCGAATGGTCTCATCAACCCACTCGGCGCGAGTGGCTTAGTTCGCCCAGTGTTCTCTTCCAGCCCCTCTGCGAAGGAGTAGCTCTTCCAAAACCCCCGTCTCGGCGCGACACGGCAATTCCCCTAACCCCCCTCTTATCGAGTAGTTCGCCCAAGACGTCGTAGTGCGTATATCTTGCGTGTTTTGAACTCTAACACTCTTCCAACCCCTCCCTTACCTAGTAGCTCTTCCAAAACCCCTCCTTTACCGAGTAGCTCTTCCAACCCCTCCTTTACCTAGTAGCTCTTCCAAAAGCCCATGGGTACCTCTTCCAAGCTGCAACTCCTAGTTTCCTAGAGTGTAGGAGGACGTAGCATAGCATGTCACATGTCTCCCCGCTCCGAGCCACAGCTCCAGCTCAGGTTCGAGAAGTCTGCTTCTAGGGCGTTGTCTTGCCGCGGCGGGGGCGCTTGAGGCCCTTGGGCCGCCCCGCGCCCGCGGCGTCATCTGGCCTGGTCGCCGCGCTCGCCGCCTGGCCCTCCGCCTCGGCTGGCTGCGCATTCGCGGGCTCTGCCTTCGCAGAGCTCGCGCAGACCGCCTTCGCGGCCTCCACGCTCTCCGCTGCCGCTGAACTGGCGTGATCGGCGATGTTCTGAAACTCAGCCCAGAACGAGGCTGGCAGGGCAGGGGCTGCAGCTTTGTGCTTGGCCAGGAAATCTGCTGCCCTCGCGTGGCCGTCCCTGCTCGTGCGGAGCACCGACATCTCCGCCACGCCAGCGATGAAAATCGAAGCAACGTTCGCCTTCTGCATCGTGGTGAGCGCCACCGCGACAGCATTCTTAGTGATCTCATTCTCCTTGAGCTTCGGATTGACCTTGAGAAACACGGCTGCCTGGTTCATGGCGCTCACCGTCCATTGGACATCGTTGTGGCTAGCGATCACCTTATTCAGTTTGTTGTTGGTCTCCTGTTTGGCGACGGCCTCCATGAACACGCCATTCTCGTCGAAGGCGGCCCCCCAATCTGGAATCGACTTCCTGCAGGTCTCGATGTCCGCGCGAAGCACCCTGCAATACGCCTCCAGGATGGCGTTCGTGACCCGACCGCTGAAGAGGGCCATGAGGTTGCGCCACTGCCGAATCTCAGAGAGCGGCGCACTCATCACGACCCCCAACGTCTCCACCCCATGGGCCTCCTCGCCAACGACGACGGCCTCGAGCGACACCAGCTCGGTGTAGAAGCGGCCAAGGAGGAATGTCAGGCGCTCGAACAGCATGTTCCTGGAGATGCACATTCCCTGGGCGTGGGGCTCGACGAGGTCACGATGCAAGTAGCATGCCACGCATGCAATGTCTTTCGTAGAGCAGATCGCCGACAAGACAGCGAAGACCACGTCGGTGCGCAACGTGCATTTAGAACCGTCCTGGAGGCTGAACGCGGAAACCTCGATCTGCTCAACCTCAGCTTTGCTGCAGAATTTGCGGAGCATCCGCATGGCAGCGTTATGAGTGACAGAGCGGAAAGCTTTGGCATCCGTATCGTCGCCAACGAGCTCGAAACACGAACGGTTGCACACCGTGTCCACGGAAGGATGGGTCAACAATCGCGGCAAGACCGAAGCGAGGTCTAGTCCCAGCAACGTGGTCTCCGCAACAGCTGCTAGCTTCATGTCTGACACGATGACTTCACCAAGCCAATGCTGGATGGTCGTCTGCACGTGGCTCTCATACACAGATTCGCCCAGAGAGCGAACAAAGCCACCGAATGCGCCCAACAATGATTGCACGATATCCCCCATCGAGTCGACCATATCTTCACCAAGAACGCGCATGCTAAACCTGGAGGCGATGTCTTGATCATTCGCATGTCTGACGTGCACCTTTGCAAACGAGACCAAACCCATCAGACCCGCCGCCGTGCCACCTGGCACGTTGAGGCGTGAAGGACTGCCACGTACTGGGCACGGGTAAGGCCCTGACCTGCTTTCCCTACACGGGTCTCTTGAGGAGGGGTAAGGCTCGGCAGACGGGTCTCGGCCCGTTTGAGAGCCTTCCTCCCGAAGATCGACAATGTCGTCGGAGACATCCCCGCAACGATCACACGCTATGGGGCCGTATCCTCAGATGCATCATGCTAAAGTTGCGCGTTGCGCCTGATACATCCTCGGGCAACGGTGACGTTGAAATCGAGGACCCAACTCTAACCCTCGAAACTTTAAAAGGCGCAGTTTCGCATGAGACATCCTCGAAACGTGGGACGTGTAAAGTGATGCGTCTAGGACCTAAGACGCCGTTCAAAGCGCCATATGATGACATCAAACGCGGCAGAACATTACGACATGCTTCAAATTTCAAATACCATTTGATTTGGTTCCATCAGTTTTGTTTGCAACGGAGCGGCTCGCTCGAGACATCCCCTCAAACTTGCATCGGGGTCTTCGGGACGTGAAGACGGAAGGTGCCGCATGCCGCATGTGCCGCATGTGTTTTTTTTCTCCCCAGTTTCCCCTCCCCCTCTACCCCTCATCACCAACGCCGTCTTCGTCCGCCCCGAAACGGCCGAGATGTCACGCAAGACGGTTTCGGGACCGATGTCGAGCGAGTCCATCGCCAACATCATCTTTGATGGCTTCGTCCGCTCAGAAACGGCAGACGGGCCACGCGCGACGCTTCCGAGAAGTGAAGACGGAACGTGTCACATGCGACGGGTCTCATATTACTCTTTCTCATCATCATCGCCGTCTCCGTTCTCCCGTAACGGCCGAGGCGTCACGCATGACAGTTTCGGCGCTTGCCCCGCTGGAGATCACCACCATACCGTATCATCATCATTACCGTCACGGACCGCCATCGTTTATTTAATGATCACCGCAATCATCCTTACCGTCTTCGTCGCATGTGACACTCCTGCCATCGTCATCATGATGATGATGATCATCATCATCATCATCACCACCATCATCATTGCATCATCATCATTATCATCATCATCATCATCATCATCGTCATCTTCAGCATCACCGCCACCACCATCATTACCGCCACCATCAAGTTTGGAGACGCAACGCGTCTCAAGTTGGAACACTGGCAGCGGACACCAGTGCTTCCTCGCGCAGGCAGCTGTACAGGCACGGTGGCGGGGCTTGCCGCAGGCAATGGATACTTGCTATCGGGCGTCAGCTGCTCGAACCTGGCTGAAGGGGACATGCAGTCGCTCTCGCAGACCTGCGCCCAGGCGATGAGGTAGCTTGCCATATCAAGGAGAACCTTGATGTTCTGCTGCAGCTGCGCCGACGCCTCGCGCGGCAATGGCACTGAGAAGGATTGCAGCTCAGCCGTGATGATATCCTCGCCAATCTTCTTGATCAACACTTCGATCCACTTCTGAACGCAATCAACGACTACCATCGCCGCGGTCCCGAACTCGCCCACTCTTTCCGACAACGTCTTGATGTCGGCAAGCGCCACGGCAGGCAAGTGGCGGGCGACAGGAGCTCCAGACACGACTGGTACGTTGCCCTCCTCGACGGGCTCTCCCTTCACAATGACGTCGCCGCCTCCAGACTCCTCGGCAGTGGCCTGCTTGCCCTCGGAACTCGGCTCATTGGCATCTGTGATCGACCTCAGCTTGTCTACCAGAACGTCGCGAGCATCAGCCACCATGACGAAGTTGGCCCAGCACGACACTCGAAGAGAATTCTCGCAGCCGTCCATCATATCTTGGAGGTGCTCCCGCAACGCACCAGACGACCACCTCGTCGAGCAATCCAAGAGGTCAGATACGTACGACTGCACGTGCGCAGTCGTCCTTCGCATGGTAGTCATGTCCACGCGTCTGCCTTCGATGCCATTCATCAGCCAAGCCGCACCATCCTCGATAGCGGGGCCCATGCACTTGATGAAGTACTCCTCCGACGCGCTGAACTTCTGCTCCACGATCTCATCCTCGATGCCCGCCTGCGCTAGCTCTTTAGCGCAGCCCATCGCCAACCTCGTCACCTCGCACCCTGTCTCGGGAAGGCCCGCCATGGCCCTGGCGAAGTCCGACAACGGAGGAGCGTCCGAGCGCGCCGCCGCGATGATGTCTCGGCGCGCCAGCCGAACTTTTGCAACCTCTGGCTTCTTCCTATAATCGCGGGAGGCGCTCTGCCAAATCACCGAACAACTGCGAAGCATGTTGGAGAAAGTCTGGGCGCCGGTCTGCCCGCACATCACGTCGTCCCATTTGGCGCTCACAGCCGCGATCTCCTTGATTAACACATCCACAGACTTCGCATCCTTCATCGCCTCGCAAGGGCAAGGGAGAACATATTGTCGGGGACTGACCTCGGCCTGAAGCCAATGACCCAAGATCAGTTCAGACAAATCAGACGCGTCAACTACCAGGTCAGACACCATTGGACGACCCTGAAGCAATGTTCAAACCAGAACCCAAAGCCAGACAACATCGCCCATGACCCACGAGTAGACAGAATCCGACGGGCCTGAAGCCCATGAGCCACCAGCCCCTGGACCTCCTGATCCGAACGCGTCAGCCAGCGCCCGACGCTCGATGAGGGACAGACCCTCATGAGGCCCACGTTCGCATTTTTACCAGGGGTGCTTAGACTGGCGACTTCTCCTAAGCATATCGTTAAACTCCCTGTGCCCGACTTGGGTCTACTCCCTCCTCCACCTCCACCTGCGTCGTCTCCTGCCTGCGCCCCCCCCCTATTGGGCCCCTCGGGAGGCCCCCGCCCCACGCGCGAGCCGAGAGAACACAGCCCGACGAGGCCGCCCCGACCCAGACGCAAACAGTTGGCCCAGCAATCGCCTTCGCGGGGATCCTGTAGAAGACCTGCTTGAAGCATTCGGACAAGGTCTTGAATACGTGGACGGGCGGCGGCTTGAGCAGCTCGGGAAACATCCGCCACCGTGCCTCGAGGCATGGAGTGGGCGTGTCCCCAAGTACTTTGCCCCATCCCTTGAGCCTCAGTCCCCAGCCCCAAGGGGGCCTGGGCCAGAGCCCAAATTGCAGCATCTCTCGGGGCTCACCGCGTGCTGGCGCGCCCCCCCTGGGGCTTGGCGCAGCTTCTCGCGCGACTTGTTCCGACCCAAGAGGGCCCCGAGATTGGCCAAGAGGGCCCCGAGAGGTTTCCGAGGATTGTCCAAGACGCCCCCGAGTCGCCGACATATCGCCCCAAGACGCCCAACATGGTCCCACGACTGCCGAAGAGGCCTCCAAGACCCAAGATGCCGCCCACAAGGGCCCAACAGGCACCAGTCGTTGATTTTCATTGGTTTCTTCTACGTTGGTTCCCTCATCGCCGTTTCGGCTTTCCGACGCTCCAAGACGGCCCAAGAGCCCCCCAAGATCGTTACACGGCGGCCCACGATGCCCCCAAGGCGCCCCCACGACGGCCCCAAAGGGCACCAAGGACCAAGACGGTCCAAGAGCCGCCCAGGACGACCCAAGGGGCCCCCAAGACAGGCGGAATGAGGGTCTCGGAGTGTGACCAGCAACTGGAAACCTTAGCTTTCCGCCCCAAGACGCCTTCCAGGAGGCCCCAAGGGGCCCCAAGGAGGCCCCAGGAGGCTTCCGAACGGCCTTGGGGACGCCCCAAGCAAGAGGCCTAACAGATGTCCCAAGACGCTCCAACATGACCCCCAAGAGGCCCCACACTTGCCTACCAGAGGCCCCCCGAGAGGCCAGCCACGAGATCCCAACTAACGTCCATGCGGTCTCTGGCCCTCCCCCAGGCACACGTACCACATGAGGCATACAACGGACATGTGGCATGCTTCAAGTGGTACCGAGACAGCATACCGCCGCCATGCTTCAATTGGAATTTGTTGGGTACCATTTGAGGCATACCGACGGCATGCCTACAGTGGTACGTGAGTGGTACCGCTTGGCGCATACAACGGGCATGTCTCAAGTGGTACGCGTTCGGTGCCGCTTCATGCATACTGCCGACATGCCTCAAGTGGTATCTGCTTGGTACCATTTGAGGCATGCGCCCGACAGGCCTCACGTGCATGCACACAGCGGGCATGCGGCATGCCTCAAGTGAGAGTTGTTCGATACCATTTGAGGCGTACCCCCGACATGCCTCGAGTGGTACTTGTTCGGCACCCCTTGGGCATACAGACGGCATCAGCCCCAGACCGACCACCCAAGCACGGTGGCGGGATGTGCCGAAGGCCAGTCAGATATCGAACATGACGTGAGCCCCCTGCTTCTGTGACGCCTTCTTCGCCGTCGCCTTCCTCCGTTTCCTCCTCTTCGTACCTGTGTCGTCGCCTTCGTCTGAGCTGCGCTGTTCGCCCTTTGCGTTGGCACCTTTCTCATCATCGTCGGCACCCGCAAGTGTCTTCCAGTACTCCTGGATCTTCCCGTGGGAGATCGCGAGATCCTTGGCGTCCAACGTCGCAAGTGCATCAACAATGCTATTGCCATCGATGAAGGTCTGGACAAAGACAGCGTGGGCGTGCACGGCGGACAGGTCGGGGGCCAGGTCCCGATCTATAGCCTTGAGGAACGCCCTGATGACGTTGAATGGCTTCAGGGTGGCAACTAACCCGGACGACTTGCGGGTATCGAGGTAAGCTTTCAGGCCCTTATGCAACAGAATGAGTGCGGCAGCGCGACTGGCGAGCTGCTTGTAGGCAATCTCCAACTCGAGGTCGACCCCGCCGACGCAGTCGCCCTCGTAGTCCGTGAGGCGGCGCATGAGAGATTGCATGGTGCTTGGGATGTAGGCGTCGAACCACTCCATCGTGGCCAGTCGAACGCAATGGACGTCATTGAGCGTGCCCCGTATCCGACTCAAACCACCACACACGACGCCGCTCGGCAACTTCGCATCGATGGACCACCTGTGAATTGTCGAGCCATCATCATCGACACCGCCGAGGGCCTGCTCCCGCTGGATCACGCTGTCGTCGGTGTCCCGCGGGCGTGCGATCGAGATGCCTGACTCCAACGCCTCCTGGAGGTCGATTGCAGCTTTCCTGCTGAGCCGTCCTTGCCGCTGGGGCTGCACCGCGTCCGCTACGGCGCATGCGTCACCCCTCGAAGAAGCAGACGGCGACTGCCTCTTCTCGGCCTTCGGGCGCTTGCAAGCGCTGGGAGGCGGGGACGCCGCGGGCGTCCTGGGTGGAATCACATCCGACAGATGCACGGCTGACTTGCAAGGCATCGGCGTGGGCGGCTCACTCTTCATCTCAACCTGCTCTGCCACCGAGGAACCAGCATCGGCCTCATTCAACCATAATGCATCCTCCACGCCGAAACCGCCAATCGCTGACTGGCTCTCCGTTTTGTCATCGCACATGCCGAGCAGAACTACAATTGGCGGACAACGCTCGGTCAAGCGTCACTATGCAAGAACTTCTCGAGCCTCGATTGCATCAGTTGGACTTCCATCAACGCTGAGAACGTCGGCTCTCGCTCTTGGACCCCCAGCTATTACATACTCATTCGACTCTCATCGCCATTGCCATCCGACTCATCATCATTAGCCCCAAGCTTTAGCGACGTCAACCCAAACATATGCAGCTTGGACCCCAAACAGTAGCATCATGGACCCCAAACAAATATAGCGTGGACCCCAAACCGTAGCAACATAGACCATCGACCCCAAACAGTAGCGCATGGACCCCACACAGTACAGCACAATCCAATACAGCGCGACTCAGGCAAACTCCGGTTTAAGTGCAGTGATGGCGTGCATTGTGTTATGGCGTTGGTAATGCGCATGATTATGGCACTGGTGACGGTGATGGTGATAGACCCGAAGAGGGAGCCTTCGCCACCAACACGGTCACGCTTGAACTTGCCATTCTGGCTCAAACATGTGACTGTGTGGCTAAGATCACCTGCATCCTGCTCAGGCATCCGTGGGGCGGGTTCTCTCCTCCTCGGGAGGGAGGCACCTTTAGGCCATCTTCGAAAGAGCCCTTAGTGAGCTCCGAGGGAAAACCAAGCAGGCGTCAAGCTGGCCCGAACAAGGCACCCAGAGGGTTAACAACAACCGCGCCGAGTTGCGGCGACCTATTAGCAACAACACGTGCTGTGCCAGGCTCGCCCCCACCGCGGGGGCGCCCACCGTCGCCGCCGCGCGAAGATGATGAGAGCGAGCTTGGCACGGCACGTTTCGTTGCTAATAGGCGGCCGCTCAGGGCGACGGCATATTGGCAAAGACCTTTGAGAATGATATGAATAACATCCGCCACCGTGCCTCGCACGTTGGGGCGTGTTAGAAGTTAGACTGTTTTCTGTTTCCTTCTGTGATGGCTTTTACATATTTTCTAGGCCCCCCCCCGCCCCCCACCGCGCGCGCCGTGGGGTGTCGGTTTGGCTGATCTTTGGGGGGGTGCTTGTGGTGGCGGATCTTCGGGTGTGTTTGTTTTGGCTGATCGTTGGGGGTGTTCGTTACGCGGCGGATGGCGGATCCTTGGGGGTGATCGGTTTGGCAGGGCTTTGGGAGTGTTCGTGTTGGGTGATCGTTGGGGGTGCTCGTGTTGGCGGATCTTTGGGGGTGCTTGGCTTGGCAGATCGTTGGAGGTGCTCGTTCCGCGGCGGATGTCTGATCCTTGAGAGTGCTCGTTTTAGCTGATACGTGGGGGTGCTCGTTTTGGCGGGTCCCTGGGGGTGCTCGTTTTGGCGGGTCGATGGGGGTGTTTGTTTTGGCTGATCTTTGAGGTCCTCGTTCCGTGGCGGATGGCTGATATCTGGGAGGTGCTCGGTTTGGAGGATGTGTGGTGGTGCTCGTTGTGGTTGGCCGTTGATGGTGTTTGTAGTGGCGGGTCGTTGAGGGTGCTCTTTCCGTGGGGGGTGGCGGACCCTTGGGGGTGCTCGTTTTGGCGGGTCGTTGGTGGTGCTCTTGATGGTGGATGGCTGGGGGTGCGCGTTCGGTAGCGCGCTCGGTTTGGCTGATATGGTTGGGGTGCTCGTGTTGGCTGATCTTTGGGGGTGTTTGTTTTCGTGGATCTCTGGGGGTGCTCGTTCCGCGGCGGGTGGCGGATCCGTGGGGGGGGGGGGGGCGCTCGGTGTGGCGGGTTTTTGGAGGCGCTCGTTTGGT
This sequence comes from Prorocentrum cordatum, assembly GCA_963575745.1. Classification (NCBI taxonomy): domain Eukaryota; class Dinophyceae; order Prorocentrales; family Prorocentraceae; genus Prorocentrum; species Prorocentrum cordatum. The sequence goes on along the minus strand of CAUYUJ010013836.1, from coordinate 20,245 downwards.
TGATCTTTGGGGGTGTTCGTTCTGCGGCGGATCACAGGCAGGTAGGAGGAGGAGGAGGAGGAGGAAGACAATCACGTGCTCAACCGAGCCTGCGCTGAACGCTGAACGATCCCCAAACAGCCCACCCAATCTAATTGGCCGCAAACGACTGCTGTGCCAGCAGCGGCAATGGCGAGAAGCTCGGAACTGGAACGTGGGCACGCGTCCTGCCATCGTCCCACCCCTGACCCTAATCGTTAAATGCTATATACGACGATCGTGCTCGCGATGCTCATCGTCCGCCGCCTTCCCACCTCCCCATGCCGCAGAAAAAAAAGCAGGCGACGCTGGTACCCAGCATGCAGCTGAGTTGCTAACTAAACTCCGCGAGCAGAGACGCCGCGCCCCTTAGCTGATGGCCGACCATTCTGAAGGGGCATTCGGAAGACTCTTGCTGCTGATTCGCCTCGGGCGCATTCCCGAGCAATGTCCAGCGGCGCTTCTTAGGCAAAGGCAAAGGCGACGGGCTCTTCGGATCGCACGGCAGATCGCCACCGTCCGCAAACCGAGCCAAAATCATGTCGCTGCACCCTTCCTTCGACGGGGCCGCACCTGAGCTCGAAAACTTGATCGGTGTCTCAAGCCGTTCAGCCGAACACGAAGGAGGAATTGTGAGGAATCTGAAGCCTTCACGCGTCTCCTTGACAGGGCTGCCCTCTACCTGCACGACATCGTCACTCAGGTTCTGACAGGGCCGCCGCGGCGAATCAGATCGTTCGCTATCAGTCTTAGCACACTCCTCACGCAGCCGCTGGGCAGGCTCGGGACGATACTCAGGCTCCTTCGCAACGGGACGAGAAAAACACAGATTCACATCGAATCGCAACGGTCTTACTTGAGGAAGGGTCGGGACGTCAGGCCCAGCAGGGTCAAGGCGGCCTGCAGTCACGAGTTCCGAATACCTCGAACTGCTCTCGACGCTGTTGTCGACTCTCCCAGTCCAGCCCGATTCCACGATTGCAGAGGGCACTTCCATAGGAACGTGTTCTGGCTCATCAACCTTTCCTCCGACAAGTAATAGCGTTGCTGGAATCTCGATGTCGATGCGCTTCTCGAATCCAACGGGCTGGTCTGGAAGAGTGGCCACGAGCTGAAGGCTCCCAACAAGCTCAAAGCCCATCGAAGAAGATGCCATGCGCGAGTTTAGGCAAGCTAGATGGACAATGCAATGCCGAATAACTGACACAACGCGCCCAAATCTAAGCCGTAAACATGGGCTACGAGTTGGGAGATCAGTTGCGAAACCATTAGGGTACCAGGTACTTCGTTGCCAGACCACCCTGTACATCATTAAACCTAGCTCGGTTTGGTCGCACGGGCCCTAAACAGACCCCAGACATTGCCAGCATTGAACCCAACCAGTACCAGCGGCGACCCCAAACAGTATTAGCGTGAACGCCACATTGGAGAAGCAATGGCCCCAAACAGTATGAGTATCAAATGCAAGAGTGGACCCCAAACAGTAGCAGTGTGACCTTAAGCAGTAACGGCGCGAACACCGTGCTGGAACAGCATTGACCCCAAACGCTATGAGTATAAAGTGCCAGTGACAACCCCAAACACTAGCAGCGTGGACCACCAAGTAAGAGCAGCGACGAAACCGTTCGGACCACCAAGTAAGAGCGGCGCCGAAACAACTCACCCGAAACGATTGACCTCAAATATTGCGAACCCCAGACAGTGGGCATCACACAATGCACATCAACTCTGGGCGGCGGACGGCAGCTAGCAAAACAGAACCCATCTCCTCAATACTCCTCGCCCCTCGGCCTCTCCTCGCCCCCTCGCCCCCACGCCCTCCTAGGCTCACACAGCGAAAGAACATTCTCGCTCGGGCTTCATCAAACACTGAAACAGCTCGTCTGAGCTCAAACCGATGCCTCCTGTGAAGCTGTCAGGTGGCTGGGCGGCGCTGCAACTAGCCTGGAGCGGATGCCGTCAGCACTATGCGAGGCACTTCGCATTGAGGAGCAAGGCGGAGCAGATAGAACGACGTGACACGATTGCGAAACATGAACATGACATGCTATGGTAGCATGCTTTAGTTGAGGAGGCGACGAGGAGGACACGACTGAAGATGATTGGGGAAGGCTGAACCGCATCCGCGAGCCAACAGCTCGACAAAACATTGCCACCGCCTACACCATCCAGCTCACTCGCTCTCTGAAGACGAAGTCTCCTCATCTGGATCTGCGGCGCCCTGCGCCACCTCCGCGTCGGGCTGCTCACATGAAATCGTGCTGACATCCTGGTGCGCAATCGCCTTGACGCGCAAGTGGGCGCTCTTGCTTGGGATCGTGCACTCCCTGCCGCGGATCTGGGATGCCGTTGCTATCAGCTATCACGCGACCTCCTCCCCCTCCTCCTCTTCTTCCTCCACATCCTCCTTATCCTCCTTCTTCTCCTCCTCCTCATCATCATCATCATCATCCACCGCCTCACCCTCCTCCTCGCCCAGAAACTTTAAACGTGCGATCATTCACCGTTTTCTGCGGCGAAGGGAGCACGTGCTTCGCCCTGAGCTTCACGATCCCAGGGATGATGATCCCACCGCAGGCGGTGATCTCCCTGATGGTCACCACCCGAAGCACCGACATGACGCGCGCCACGTCTTCAGCAGTCACATGGTGGAGACAGAAGGTGGAAAACAACAAACAGGGGACCTGCCAGTCGTATCACCATACTTCGAGCTGAAGTTCGAAGTGTGATGATGCGGCTGGCAGGCAATACCTACAGCAGCAGCTGCAACTAGGCGTGGGGCGTGGGCACTGTTGCACTCCCTCTGGCACCTTGGCCATGCGCCCGCCAGGTGCTGCCCAAACGGTAGCAGTCTCCTCGCTGATCGCCGACGTCAGCTGGTGGCGAGGCATCACCCACCGATGCATAGGAAGTGGCCTCGCTGGCGCCGCTGCTGCTGGAGCTGGCGCCGCGTCCGCCGCAGCCGCTGCAGCTGGCGCCGCCATCGTGGAGCGTAAAACGTGGTGAAGCGTGAAGCAGTCAACCGAAGCTCCCTGGAGCACCTGCGAAAGGAAAGCTCGAGCCTGGGAGCTCTGGCAGCCCAGGACCACCTTGTCATAGGTCATAAGTATCCTCTTTTCGAGTTCTCACTCCTTCACCCCCCCATCCCTCCCCCCTTTCCCTCACGGGCCCAACATCAAGACTGTGCACTGCACGCGGCATTACAACATGACAAACGCATGCGACCATGACATGGCATGGACACGACCATGACATGCACGGGGTACCGCACATGACATGCCATGCACAGACAGACCAATACAGTAACACATTACTACTACTACGACCATCGCTACTACTACTACTACTACTACTACTACTACTACTACTACTACTACTACTACTACTACTACTACTACTACTGTTGTTTCTTCTACTACTGTTATTTCTACTATACTGTTACTACTATACCAAACATACGACAGTAAAGCCTAATTAATCGCACGGTGAAGCCAACATGGGGACAACTACCATGGGGAAGCATGCGGGAACGAATAAACATAATGCGAATAATACGGGTATCTTGGGAACCATAGCAGACCGCAAGGGGGGGCGGCAATGGGACTTCACGGGGAGCAACGGGCGGCTACGAGGAATCGTCACGGAAACGCAGAAAACTCTGAGACGATATGGTAAGAGGCCCGACCCCGCGCAAGAAGGGACGACTCGATGAGTCTGGGACACTAAGACACCAATGCGATATCGACATACAGTAAACGCACACCACTGCCCTGGTAAAGATGATGGTGCCGACGCGCCGACCAACGCTCCGGGACGGTGGATGATGATGATGATTGACGATGCTTCGGTACGTGGCTATATTGCTGGGGAGAACGGAACACAGTTTTGAAAAACAACTCGCTCGATGCGGTAAAACGTTACGGACCCCGTGCGAAATGGCAGACGGCGGGGACAACGGCGGCGGGGGGCGACGGTAAATTGCTACGCGTGCGACGTTACCAACGAAGGCCGATCGCGTAGTTTTGGGCCGCCCGCACAGGCGAACTCTCGTTTCCAAACAATGGCGAGGGAGGCGGGGGAGGGAGCGGCGGGGGAGCTTGCGCATATGAACAAAAAAATGCCTGGGCCCTGAGGTGCTTCGCATAATACTTACGACATATGATCGTTTCGCGCGCGCAGCGCGCGAAACGGTTTGCAATATTTACTATTCACGGTCGTTTAAGACAGAGGGGGAGGGCGCGCGTGCGTTTGTGGTGGTGGTGGTGGTGGTGGGTGGGTGGGGGGTACTTTGCAATATTTTTGATGGCAGAAAAAAACCTTGAGTTACTTTGCAAAGTTTAGGATGGCACGGCGCGCGCAGGCGGTAAAGCTGCCTGGCAGGGGCGGAGAGAGAGGGAAAACAAGGGTGGGGTTACGGCGGAGGGGGGGGGCAAGGGTTGGATACGCACCGAGACGGCAAGCTGCCTCGAGCGCCCCAGAGGGTGGTGGAGAGGGGAGGAGGGAGCGGCAGGGGAGCTTACAATTAAAACATAGCAATTGCGTGGGCCCTGAGGTGCTTCGCGCAATACGTACGGTTCACGACCGTTTCGCGCGCGAAGCGCGCGAAACGGTTTGCAATATTTGCGATTCAACGGCCGTTTGCGGAAGAGGGGGAGGCAGCGCGTGCGCGCGCGGGGGAGGGCGTGGATACTTTGAATGTTTACGATGGCGGAATCGGCCTTGTGCAATTTGCAAAAAATTCGGATGGCACGGCACGCAGGCGGCAACGCTGCCTTGCAGGAGTGGGGGAGGGGAGGGGAGGGGAGGGGGAGGGGTCAAGTGTGGGGAAGCGGAAAATCGGATGCGCACCGCGACGACAAGCTGCCTCATGGGTACCTCAGAGGGTTGCGGAGGGGAGGAGGGCGGTGAGAGGGGGTGCTCAAGGGCGCCTCAGGAATTGGGGGAGGTGGATGGAGGGGGGAGAGGGGGGGGCGCGGCCGCGGAGCGAGGGCGGGGGCCACCTCAGAGGGGGCGAAGTGAAGGAGCCATTTCGCTCGGCAGCGCCAGACCGAAGTTGCGTTCGCGAGTTGGTCCGCAAAGTTGCGTTGGTGAGTTGCGTTGGCGAGTTGCGTTGGCGAGTTGAGTTGGCGAGTTGCGTTGGCGAGTTGCGTTGGCGAGTTGCGTTGGGGAGTTGCGTTGGTGAGTTGCGTTGGCGAGTTGAGTTGGCGAGTTGCGTTGGCGAGTTGAGTTGGCGAGTTGAGTTGGCGAGTTGCGTTGGCGAGTTGAGTTGGCGAGTTGAGTTCGCGGTGGCCTGGATGGCCTTCCCAATAGAAATCCTTTAGTGCACCCGCGCGAGTTGCGTTGGCGAGTTGCGTTGGCGAGTTGAGTTGGTGAGTTGCGTTGGCGAGTTGAGTTGGCGAGTTGCGTTGGCGAGTTGAGTTGGCGAGTTGAGTTGGTGAGTTGCGTTGGTGAGTTGAGTTGGTGAGTTGCGTTGATGAGTTGAGTTGGTGAGTTGCGTTGACGAGTTGAGTTGGCGAGTTGCGTTCGCGCGAAGTTGCGTTGGCGCTGCCGCTTCGCTCCACCATCCAACTTCGGGCTTCAGACTTCGCTCCGCCGTTTCGCTCGCCCCCGCCAACTTCGCTCCCTCCTCCACTTTCTACTCGCAACTTCGCTCCCCCATCCAAACTGCCGAGCGCCCAGGCGAGCGGCGAACCGACTTCGCCCCCGCCGACGCGCGTGCCCACCTTCGCTCCGCAGCCAGGCCCCTCTCACCTCGCGCCACCCCTCCGCCCCCCTCCCCCCCCTCCACCTTCCCCGCACCCCTACGCCCCCCCCCCTTCACCACCCCCCGCCCCTTCCCGCCTCGCCCCACCCCCACCCCGCCCACCCAGCCACCCCTTTCCCCCCTCCCTCCCACCCGCACATCACCCCACCACAGCCCAACCCCACGGCGCGCCGCCCCCTCACCCTACCCCCCTCTCAATTCACCCACCCACCCACCCACCCACTCTTCACCCCTCCACCACCGCCACCCGCTCCATCCCGCCCTCGCGTATGTCCCAGATGACCGCGCGACGAATTACCCTGCCAAATCGACACGAACAGTCAGTCTGCATGCAACGTAAACCGTCTACCAACGTTTCGTCTCGGCGCCAAGTGGTTCTGATTCTCCAGGCCGAACGCGATCGCCAACAGGGGCTTCGCGTCGCGCCAACGATACAGAGTCCCAAACTCAGCGAGCAAGTGCGCCACGGACTACGAGCGCATCTGCAAGCCCGCTGCGCCTCGGGCAGCGCCAAGCTGGGCGGCGAGAGAGGCCACGTCGCTCGGCGGCGCGTGCTCGCGGTCTCCGGAAAACATCAAGTTGTGGCAACCTCTGGGGATGAAGGTGCTTGAAGGGGGCGCGGCTCGTGATTCATGAAACTTTAGCGCTCCTCCTCCCCCTCCTTATCCTCCTCCTCCTCCCTCTCCTCCTCCTCCTCCTCCTCCTCCTCCTTCTCCTCCTCCTCGTCCTCGTCCTCCTGCTTCTCCTTCTCCTCCTCCTCCTCCTCCTCCTCCTCCCCCCCCTCCTCCTCCCTCTCCTCCTCCTCCCCCTCCGCCTCCTCCTCCTCCTCCTCCTCTTCCTCCTCCTCCTCCTCCTTCTCCTCCTCCTCCTCCCCTCCTCCTCCTCCTCCTCCTCCCCCCCCTCCCTCCTCCTCCTCCTCCTCCTCCTCCTCCTCCTCCCTTCCCCTCCTTCCTCTCTTTCCTCTTCGTTCCCCCCCCCCCCCCCCCCACCCCCCCCCCCACCCCCTCCCGCAGCGCTGGCTCGCGCTGGCAGCGAATCCCGAGAACGCACGAAACGCGAACGTACACACAGAACCAGACAATGCGCCCTCCCCCATCACCGACCTGCCCCTACCCCCCTGACCGCCGACCAATCGGCCGCGCGCCGTCGATGGCCGCCTCTGCAGCGTTGCTGCCGCCGCTGCCACAACTGCCGCCGTTGCGGGCGCGGGCGCCGCGGCCGCGGCCGCGGTTTCTGCTGCCGCCGCGGCCGCGAACGCGGTTCCCACGGACGCTGCCGCGTCTGCCGCGGCCACGGCGGGCCCAGCGCCGCCGCTGCGGTTGCCGCGCCTGCGGCAGCCTCAAAGGGCCGCCTGCGCGGATGCGTCCGCCGCTTGGTGCGCGTTCTTGCTGCCAGCGAGTCCTGCTTCCAGGATTGCGAATCTCTGGGCGTCGCCCTCGGGCCACGCCAACTCGCTCTTCGCGGCGCCGAATGGGACCCCCTCGTCGATGGGGCAGCGAGCGCGCGTTGCTGCGTCGACGGCGGCGCAGAAGGACTTGGGGCCCTCGCGGGCGCCGCCCTGCGCGAATCCGCGCGCGCTGGCTGCGCGGCGCAGCTTGCCGCCGCGACGACGGGCGCGCTCGCCCCGGGGGCGCCCCGTTCGCCCAACGCACTTCTGGGGCGGAGCCACTCGGGCCAATTGGGCAGCGTTCGTGGGGCCGCGTGCTCGAACTCGTCGCCGCGGCGCTGCGCCAGCCGAACGCGCGCGTCGCACCGCGGAAAGAAACTCGACAACGCCTCAATTGGGGCCGCCGCACCGCGGCAAAGCGCCCCGAGCTCCGACGCGGCAGCTGGCCCGCAGAAGTGCAGCCAGGCCGAACCCTCAACCGAAGTCGATGAGGGTCACCTGGCCGCCGCAGGGGTCCAGCAGGAGGTCCATGGACCCTGCCCGCAGAGTGCCACCTCTGATGGCAGGGCTGGCCGCACGGGTCAAACGAATTGGTGCGTGTCAGTGCGCGAATTGGTGGTGGCGTGTGTTGTTGTTCTGGTTTCGGTGGTGGCGACGGTCATGATGGTGGCGATGGTGGTGGTGCGCGTTGCGGCTGTGGCGTCGGCGGCGGCGGCGCTGGGTTGCTGGTCGTTTGCTCCAACGCGCCCGCCCAACATAGAACACCCTGATGACATCGAGGGACCATCGTCGGAATGGGTTGCAAGCAATGCGCGGGGAAGACGTCGGCAGCGCACGCTGGCCATAAAAAACGTCGCTGCGCAAGCGCTGCGCAGAGGCGACGGCGCCGAGCCTCCATCCCATCTCGCAGCGCGAAACTGCAGGTGACAAGGCCGTGGGGCGTCGAGCCTCGGCCCAAAATCGCGACGTCGAACCTCGGCCCATCTCGTGGGGCCTCTGCTATTGCCTCGGCACCTTTCTCGCGAGGCCACATGAGGCGCGCGCGCGCGCGCCCTCGTGGCGCGCGCGCGCCAGAGAACGTCGACAGGCGAAACGAGGGCTGCAAAGGGGTGGGGCGGGGGCGGTGGGGGGGGGGACGAACGGCGATGGAGGAATGAGGAGGGGGGAAGCGAGGGGAGGAGGGGGGAATGAGGAGGGAGGAGTAATGAGTGAGAAGGATGGAAAACGAGGGAGCATGGGAGAGCGGCGGAAATGGTGGAGGAGGAGGAGGAGGAGAACGAGGAATGCGGAATACGAGGGGGGCACAACACAGGAGCAGGATAAGGAAGACGAACAAGAAGAAGAAGAAGAAACGGGGGACAAGGAGGGACAGGAACAGAAAGGACGAAGGAAGGAAGCGGGGGGAGGGAACAGCGAGGAGAAAGAAGGAAGGCGGAAGGAAGATGAAGGAATGGGATGAGGGGGGAAAGCCCAGGGATGATAATAGAGAAAAAAGGGCGGAGGGAGGAGGGAGGAGGGAGGGCGAAGGGGGAAGGATGGTGGATGTAGGCTGAGGGAGGGGGGAAGAAGTGGAGAAAGACGAAGGGGGAGGGGGAGGATAGGGAGAACGAGGGGAAAAAAAAGGAGGGGGAGGAGCAGGAGGAGGAGGAGGAAGACACAGAGGAACAGTGAGGAGGAACAGGCACGACACGGTCATCAGGGACACGGGGAACAACAAGGAGGAAGGATGGAGGAGGAGGAACAGGAGGAGAAAGGAGGAAGGTTGGAGGAACGATCAGGGAGAATTGAGGAGGGAGGAGGGGTGAGGGAGGAAGGAGGATGGAGGGAGGAGGGGTGCGGACGGAAAAGGCAGGGGGGGGTGAGGGAGGAGGAGGATGAGGATGAGGAGGAAGAGGGAGAGGAGGGGGGATGATGGGGAGGAGGAGGAGGAGGAGGAGGAGGAGGAACTGGAGAAGGAGGGGGGGGGGGGGGAGCAGGAGGAAAAGGAGGATTGCATCCAGAAGGCTTTACCCTGCTGTGCGCGGTCGTTGTGCCGACGGCGTGTCGGCGCCAACGCGGGACACGCGATCGGACGACGACGGGCGACAACGACGACGGACGACGACGATTGACGAAGACGATCGACGACGACATGCGACGACCGACGGGCGACGAATGACCGACGGACGACGCTGAACGACGCATGACCGACGAACGAACGACGAACGAACGAGCACGCGGGACGACGGACGAGTGGCGACAAAAGGTTGCGGGAGCGGATGGGCGGGTGGGCAGGGGCAGGTGGGTAACGAAATTGATGTTTTTAGAGTGGGCGCATTGGGGGTACTAAGGTAACACGACGGTCGGATCTAAACAGATACATGAAACTTGTTACCACAGGCTACACTATAGATACATACCGACACCTACGGATAATGATATACATGCAGGTGCTAAATACAACAACCATCTGTTTGCTACACATACTTGGGTACAACGGTGCAAACCGAAACATAACATGACAGTTACGAGTGGACGCATACGATCATATAGAGACACCACCACTGACACATAACATTGTTACACATGACACGTACACACATAGACACACAACCCTCTAAACATTACATAGTTCCTTGTGTGAGGTTATTGGATTTTGTTTTAGGGCATGCGGCAGAACCCACTTCCCCCTCCCCTCCCTCCCCACGCGCGCGCCTCGAGAACCGCGGAGGTCACTCTTTTTGGCACCCCCCGCGGGGGCCGTGGCTGAGGGGGGGGGGTCCAGGGGATTACCATTGTCTACACCCCTCGCGAGGATCGTGGCCTCAGCCGTGCTGCGCCATTTCCCCCATGAGTTTGGGGAGATCTATGGTTCGACGCACCTCGCGAAGATTTTAGCCTCCGAGTGGGGAGCCGCAATCGCCCACCCCCCTCTCCCGCCCCAAGATACCACCAAATGCCCTCCAAGAGGCCCCGAGGACCACCAAGGAGCCCCAAGATGCCCCAAAGAGGCGCCCGCGAGACGCCAAAGAGGCCCCGTGAGGCACCGCACCTGTTTCCAAGAGGCTTCCAGATGCCTCGAGTCTGCCTCGCAGGGGCCCTGCAGAGGCCAACCACGAGCTCCCAACCAACACCCACGACGCCTCTGACCCATCGCCCAGGCACAGTGACAGGGGCTGCCGCAAGCCATGTGGATCGAATGTTACACGTTAAACGTAACATACCGTAGATGAACACACTTACACGCACATACACATCTACATGCACATGCATATACACACACACATACATGCAAACAGCATCACCTACAGACATACACACATACACATACAGACATATAGCTACATGTATCTACATGCACAAACATGCATACATGCGGACATACGCATTCAGAACATGCAAGCCCAATTTGTGCGAACAGAGACGCACACCGAAGCATGAGTGGCACTGCGAATCCCGCATTGTCACTGCGTGCGCCCACTTGGCTCCTGGAAACTAACCCCTCCATGGAGCATCGTTCCTGGATAGATGAACGCCGTTTCTGGATGGGCTGGTGATGTCGCTTCGGGGTGGGCCAGGGCAGGCTGGCATCGCTTCTGGATGGGCTTGGCTGGCATCGTTTCTGGATAGGTTGGCAACTGGCATTGCCTCTGAATGGGCTGGGCTGGCATCGCCTCTGGATGAGCTGGCTCGACCGCTGTTCTTCGGGTCCCAGCGGCTGGGCTGACAGTTCAATATCTGCAGTTCCGAGGCTGGACGGCTGGCGACATCGGAGAATCGTTTCTGGATGGGCCACCGTTTCTGGAAGACCTGATGGGGGTTCTTTGATGTTTTCACCAGGAGGCGCAGGTGCCGCTTTGGCTTTGGCCTTCTTGTTCACGTACCACCTGTCCTTGGCCAGCTGCGCGTGCCGCTGCATGAGCTCTCGCCGCTCCGCGGCGGACGCGCCAGGGGCTGCTGCTGGCACCTCGAACAGCCAGGTCTTCAAGACCTCGTCCGATGGGCACCGACTCTCGCCGATGCACAGCCTGCAGCCAGCATGCATACCCGCCACCGTGCCTCGAGGCACGGAGTGGGCGTGCCGTCGGGCTTTCTGCCGCATCCCTTGAATTTCAGGCTTCAACCCCGAGGAATCATCCAGGGGACCAGCGCCCAACTTGTAAAATATCTCTGGTCCACCCGCGTGCAGGCGCGTCACTATGCATCAAGTGGTACGTGATCGGTACCACTGGAAGCATACTGACGGCATGCCCCAAGTGGTACTTCATCGGTCCCACTTGAGGCATACAACGGGCATGCTTCAAGTGCTACCTACTCGGTACCACTTGAGGCATATTGCCAACATGCTTCAAGTGGTATGTTGCTCGGTACCACTTGAGGCATATTGGCGACATGCTCCGAGTGGTACTTGGTCGGTACAACTTGAGGCATGCAACGGCCATGTCCCAAGTGACACGTATTCGGTACCACTTGAGGCATATTGCAGAGATGTTTCAAGTGGCACTTGTTCCGCTGGCGAGGCGCAGCGGAGGGCGGGGCATACTGCCGACATATGCCCCCGACCGACAACTCAGGCGCGGTGGCGGGATGCGCCGAAGGCCAGTATGATAGCAATTCACTGTCACGCTGTTGACAGGATGACCGCGCAAAATGCGCAACACCTGGCGACCATCCATGTGGAAGTATCCACTCGGCGTCGGGCCAACGAGATCATGCGGCCCTGGCGGCGGCGGCGGGAGCGGTGCCGCAGGCGCGGGCGGCTCCTCGGCCTCGCCAGGCTCAGGCTCCAGGCCGACGTCAGCAGCGCCGTCTGCCGCTCCAGCTGCGATCTCATCGGGTACTTCAGCTGGTACCCCAAGAAGCTCAGCACCGCGAGCATCGTCATGCTCGTCCAAGTCCCCGCCGCCCTCGCCGACCAGTCCTGGAGGGTGCCTCTCGATGACGCCGTCCTCCAAGCCGAACGTGTCGCCCAGCTCCTCCATGCCGTCGAGGTCGGCATCCTCGGCCTCGTGTTCCAGCATGTCCATCTCCTCGCCAATCGCCGCGCCAGCTGGTAGCAAGTCGTCGACCAACGGCGGCATGTCAACGTCGTCGACGTCGCCGTGGGCGTCGGGGCCGCCGCCGAGACCCTCGCCATCTACGGCTCCGTGGCCGCGGCCTCTGCCTGCGCCTCCTCCGCGGCGGCCGCCGCGCCCAGCGCCGCGCCCAGCGCCGCGCCCAACACCGCGCCCAGGAGGCGTCTCGAAGGGGTCGCTGGTGTTCAGCCTCCCCAGGTCGGACGCAGAAGGCCCACGGCTGCTGGGGCTCTGGTACCCGAACGGGCGCGCCATCCCCGCCCTCCACAGCTCACCCTGCAAGTGCACAGCTGAGACCCTGCTCCACTTCAGACTGTTATCAACATCGACATCCACGTCGTAATCCACTAAGTACAAATCCATGTCGATCAGGCTCCGAACCAACTTCAGCACAAAGTGATCTGAAGATTCATAGCCAATACAACGTAATCGACCAGCGGTCCTACAGTTCTGAACATCGATCTCCACAAGACACGGCGTGTGTAGCACGTCGCTGTGGGCATTCGCTCTCACTTGGAACGTGTTCGGTGCGATATCAAACACCTTGGGTCGATGGGCAACCTAGGAGAACAGCGCACGGCGCCCTTAAGGAGGATGAGGCGGAGAAGGAGGATGGGGAGGAAGGGAAAGGGTTTCTTAGGCGGCGCCTTGGCTTCAATCTCGCCCCCCCGCTCCCCGAACCGTGTGCCATGGGTGGTCACCAAGAGGGGGCGGCATGATTCATCATGGAGACTGGTGTCTACCGTGAGAGCCCGAGGGTGCTCTTGGGCGGGGGGGGAGGAGGAGGAGGGGGGGGGGGAAGAGGAGGAGGGGGAGGAGACGGAGGAGGAGGATGAGGAGGATGGGCGAGGATGGGCGAGGAGGAGGAGGAGGAGGAGGAGGGAGATGAGGAGGATCCCAAGACCGTGATATTGTGATGCTATGCTGTCCCAAGAACCCAAGATGGTCGCAAGACGGCGTCACAGGCGGCGCCCCCCGATAGCCCCCCCCCAAAAAAAAAAACGGCGCGCAGACTGCCACCTCGAGAGCCTTCAGAGCGTGCTCAGAACCCCTTTTATTACAATTTGACTCCCCCCGTGGAATTCCGTGGCCAAGGCAACTCGTTCGGATGTCGGTCGTTCATGGATGGGCTGACAGGGGTACATGTCTCATGTCGTTTCTGATGGGCTGGGGCATTGGCAATATCGTCTCTGGATGGGATTGGTCGTTAGTGGATGGGCTGACGGGGATGCACTAGCGGACGTCGGGCACATCAGATTTCTGGATGGGCAGTGGTCGTTTCTGGATGGGCTTAGGGAGGGCGGTTACATATTAGCGGACGCATCACCTTCGGATTGTAAAACGTGCCCGAAATGATACCCACGAAGCGCATTCGGCTGGCTGGGTTCTCCAGTGAGTGGCCCTCCACCATGATCATCACGTCGCCGACATCGGCGGCGGGTCTCGTTAAACGTGCCATGAGGTTGTGAATGCCATGTTCTATCAAATGGAACTGCTGAACGTTTGGCACCGTTGCCCGAGGAACAGGCCGAGCGTTCCTGCCGCAGCCCCACAGGCTGAAGTCTGGAAGGTCAGGGATGGGCTCAGCGCGGACGACCAGGTCGTCGGCAGCATCGCACTCGAAGTCTTCCTGCTAGGCGGAAGCATCCGAATGCGATCTGCTGATCCTTCTCTTACTCTTCCTCCTTCTCCTCTTTCTCCTCCTCCTCCTCCCTCCCATCCAGCCTCGATCCCCCTCCCCCCCCCCTCCTACTCCTCCACGTGCTCCTCCTACTCCTCCTCTCCCTCCTCCTCCCATGCCACCGTGAAGTTTGCAAAATTGTACACCCGCATGTCCTTGGTCGGCCAACCGTGCAATTGATGCCACTCGTAGAACTCCTCGCAGGAGATCGGGGACGAGCGGCAACCTCGACCCCAGGAAGTGGCATGCGCGGGCGCCTGGGCATCAGCGGGCACCATCTCTGCAGGCGTGTTCTGCCAATCCTCGAAGGCCTCGTGGTGAGCGTCATGATTCATGAGCTGCCACTGTTCCCTGAACCTGCTGCGAGCCGTGCTCAGCTCCTCGGGCGTCAAGGCGGAGCCCTTCGCCCTCTTCAGACTCGCCAACGTCTTGTTCAATTCCAGCATGTACGGGCTCAATCCGCGCCGACGGGGTGGCAGAGGTCCGCCGCCGTCGCCGTCGCCAGGTGGCCCGCCGCCGCCATCGGCCCCGCCAGCCCCCACCGCCCTCGCGCCCGGCAGGATGGAGGCGTTCGCCAGCACGATCTCCACGGGGCGGTCGACGGCCACGGGCTCAGGCGCCGCGGCGCTCGCAGCAGCGCCATCGGGCCCACCTGCAATTGGAAGAAACTCAAGCCGAGCAGCGGCAATGAGTGGCTGCACCTGCACTCGAAGGTCCGACGACTTCAGGGCTGCATCTCGCTTCATGCTCAACGGGTCGACGCCACCGCATTTCTTGTGCACGGCGAGCGCCTGCTGCAGCAGCTGCTCCCTGGACGCCCCGCCGAAGACGCGACCTGGCGCACGATGCACTCGACCAGCCTGAATCTCCGCGTTGAGCCTCTCGATGATGTCGGCGGAGAATCCGAACGTGCGAAAATCAGCCAGCAATGTTTTCCTGCACGCCTCACTCATCAGCAGAGGCACGGTGTTGAAGCGGTGCTTCACGCCGTACGCGTACACGCCGAGCTCCTCGCGCGATGCATCGAGCAGTCGCCGCGCAACATCCCTGCGCTGCTCTTCCGATGAGTGGGCGCTGCAAAGCGTGAAGAGCGGGTACGGCCAGCTCGAGTACCGAAGATCCCACCTTCGGCTGATCGCAGAACCCAGGCGAAGGATGCACGAACGCGCGAAGCGCGCATAGCCAGGGTCCCTCATCGGCGCCCGGACTGCATCGAGGATAACCAGCGGATCCCTCTCGCCGCCATGAAGCCACGATTCAAGTACATGCAATAACTCTGACAAACAGTGGCCGAGCAAACTATCCGCCACCGCTGGCACTTGGGCCGCGATGTCGTGCTGTCTGGTGCGGTTAATGGTAGTCTTCTACCCCCCTCTGCACGCGCTTCCGCGCGCCCGCGTGCCCCCCCTGGAAATGGGCGCATCGCCTGAGACATCCCCGCCACATCGGGAAGTTGCGTAGGGGGAGGGGACACGCCTTGTCACATGTGACACCAATGGCACATTTCGACATCACGTCTCGGAAGCGTCACGCGCGGCACCTCCGCCGCGTCTGAGCGGGAGAGGCGCCGAGGGCGGGGCAGGCGCCAGCGCCGTCATGTGTGACGAATCGGCCGTTCGAGGCGGACGAACACGGGGACCGCGTCGCCTAGGCCCGTGGAAACAAATAACAGTTCCAAAGGCCAGTGTTCAGGCGTCTATTTCAAACCGACCCGAGATGAACTCCAATATTGCAGAAGAACGCGGCATTATTGTAACGCCAATGTGCGTTGACACCGCCAGTGCTGCATACGTGTTTCGCCTGAGACACCACCTAATAATAACTTCGGCCCCTGGAAAAGTAAAGACGGACGGGCCGCATATGACAACTCTTCTCTCCTTGCCCCCCCCCCGCCGCCCCCCTCCCCTCCCCGCCCCCCCCGCGCCCTGTGCGACGTTCCGATGGCCAGGCCTTAGATTTCAATGCCGCATGCGTCAGAGAATGTCTCGGGCGAAACGGGCGAATGTCTACTTCGTTGCTTCTTCCTCTCCCTCCTCCTCCTCTTCCTCCCCCTCCTCCTCCCCATCCTCCTCCTCCTCCTCCTCCTCCTCCTCCTCCTCCTCCCCTTTCTCCCCCCCGTCGTCGTCACCGTCGTCGTTTTCCTGAAGCAGCCGAAGTGACTAAGTGTCACGTGCTACTGTTTCGGCGCCTCCCTCGCGGGAGAATCACCGTCGTCATCGCCACGGTTACCGTTTTCGCAGCAGCAGAAGCCATCATCATCATCATCATCATCATCATCATCATCATCAGCATCATCATCATCATCATCATCCCCGCCGTCTTCGTCACATGCAATACCCCTGCCGTCATAACAATCACCAGTGGTGGCCGTCATGGCTGCAGAGGTATTATCGTAGTTTGAAAAACCAAACGCGTCACTTGTAAAACGCACGCGCCCCCTAGCGCAAAAACCACCGACGCGGCTGGGCTGGCACGGTGGCGGGAGCAGCCGCAGGCAATCATATCATCTGGGTCCAGGAGACACTCGAACTTGCTGCGGGTGTCGTCATCCGCGGGCCATGGGTCGCCCAAAAGTGGGTACAACAAACGCCTGTCGATGATGTCCACGGAAACCGTGAGCAAGGCCAGCTCTGGAAAAGTCTTGGGGTCATCAAAATACACGCCCACCCGTGACAGCTGCGACGCATTCACCTCAGCGACGTGCGATTGACATGCCTCGCCGTCGGCGGATTGCGGCATCTCGCTGGCGGCGCCAGGTTTTCTGATCGAACACGGGAACGCCTTCACGCCGATATTGTACACGATTCGCCTCAGCAGCAACTGTTTCATATTGACCAAGGTGTGCGTCCATCTGCTTTCTGCTGGAATAGGGTCCCCGCCGCCATACAGCGCATTCGTGACCGAACGAACTGTTCTGTCGTAGCAAGTGTCGGCGTCCCTGCAACGCGGCCTGCCAGTTGACTCGTCCCAGCAATAATGCACCCAATCTCCGTGGAGATCCCCGGTGACCATTCTCATCAATTCACCCAGGTCCTGCACCCTGCGAGACACCTTGCCGTTGGCGCGCTTGTGGTGGTCCGCATCTGGGCGGAAGAGAACATTGATGCACTTGGACAGCGGGCAGGCAATGCCGTCTGGCGGCGGGCCGAGGACCCGTCGCTTGAGCATCTTCTGCACCAGCACTTCGATCGACTCGCATATGCTGGTCCGCACACCGTCAAGGCGAAGCAAGTTGGCTAAGCTGAAGAGGCGCATTGTGTGGTGCTTGAGCGGTACAACTTGCAATTTTGTGCGATGTTCTAAGTGCACGCCACACGTCTCTGGGAACACAAGAAGCCGACCACTGCTGCGCGGAAGCACCATCGTTTCCCATTGGTGACAGAATTGTTTCATCAAGAGGATGTTCCCAGACGCCTTGTCACCAGTCAGAGACATCGTGAAGGACGAGAACGAACGCAACAACCGATCAATATTCTCCACGGCGTTGAACTGGAATGGCCGCGGGATTGCCTTCAACACAGCGGGTAGGATCGCATTGGCTGAAGTGCCGCTCACCTTCATCGGATTGACAAGGATCTGCTCGCAGAACGATCGGCTGATCGCGCTCTCGTCGTTGATGTGGTTGGCCAAGGTCAGCCTGGCGTAACCTCGCTGGCAGATAGTCTGAATGCTCGTGGTTGTCTTCCTGCGGCGGCACCCCATCTTCGGATATGCTGCGAACTTGCAGTTGACCTCGTCCCACAAATGAGCATATGACATGTGGACGAACCGATTGCTGGCACCTGGGTGCTGCAAAGCCTTCTCACCGCCGCGGAGGACGTGCTCCACGCCATCATCCTGTCTGGCCTTGATCACGCGGGCTGCGGCGCACACCAACCGCCGAATGTCGATGCCAATGTTCAGCGTGCCCAGGCGTCTGGCAAAGACAATCCTGCTCAAGAAGGTGAAACGTGCTGGTCGGAGGTCGTCCTTTTTGATCCTGCCGACGCGTTTCACGGGCCGCCCGAACAATTGGGCGCATGCAGGGATCAACGTACAAGCCGTGTGCATGTCCCCTTTGAGCTGTTCAAAGTCTTGGCGGAGCTTCGACTCGCGGCTCTGGGCGCACAACAACATCTTCTTGGAACGAGCGTGGCTCATGAGCTCGGGCGTCCTTCTCTTGAGATCGAGGCGGGCAGGGGGCGCTGGCGCTGGAAGCGCCAGAGGCGGCGGCACGGCAATGTGATCATCGCCGTCTGCATCTGGAGGGCCGCCTGCAACCAAACCCCCGATCGCCAACGGCATCGGCACATCCTCGATGTGTTGGTCCATGCTGGGTGCGACACAGAAAGTGAAGCCTCAACACAGGGCAGGGGGCCTCAAGCACTGCAAGCTGGAAGCAGGATCTCCTCGGTTTGAGCCAAAACGGCAATACCATCACATCGTCACATCACCACATCAACATTGAACGTATCATCTGAGCATGGTCGTTGTCCACTGCCCATACCGAACCCCATGCCGAGACGTAGCAAACACTGTTTGAGGAGAGGTTGCAAGCACTGCATGGGGAAACGCTGCAAGCACTGCGCCGAACATAGTACAAACGACGCTTTGTAGTAGAATTGCAAGCACTGGCTCGGACACTGCGCCAATATAGACTACGCCCACTTTGGTAGGCATCAACACGTGCCTGATTGATGACTGCTGGCGGGGGGGCATGTGAAGGAGGAGGAGGATGAGGAGGAGGGTGAGGATTCCAATAAATAGTTTGAGACTGAGGGGGAGGAGGAGGAAGAGGAGGAGGATGGGGGGGGAGGAGCAGGAGGAGCAGGAAGAGGATGAGGATACGGATGACGCAACAGAGAAGAAGGAACGGGGGGGGAAGGGGGAGGAGAAGGAGGAGACGGAAGACGGTGATGATGACGATGGTGACGATGGTGGTTATAACGATGTTAACGGTGAGTCCTTCTGAGAGCGCCACGGGGGCATTGTTTCCACCGCTGGGTTGCAGAGACACTGCGCACGCTGTAAGACGTTCCACGCCCCGCAGGACACTGCAAGCACTGAAAGGCACTAGTGAGACGTTGCAAGCACAGCCTGGACGAGTCAAGCACTGTTTGAAGAGCCGCTGCAAGCACTGAGAGGGGAACACTGGCAAGCACTGTTGCCGAGGACGCTGCAGGCACTGTTTTTGGAAAAGCTGCAAGCACTGTTTGAGACACGTTGCAAGGACTGCCTGGGACATGTTGTAAGATCTGTTTGGGGAAGTGTTACACATAGGAAACGTTGGTTGAAACGGGGGGGGCTAAATAATGAGACGAACTGGGGTACTGGGCACATGAAGACGGGGGGCGGGGATGAACGAGGGAACAGGGAGGCATAATGCGAGGGAGCTAGTTTTTTGCGAGGTCGCGTAGCTCAGCGGTCAGGGCACCGACGCGGAACACAAGGGATTGCCATTTGTCAAACGAATCAAAACTCAACTGGTGCCGCCACCCTGCGCGCCGCATACGGCGGCTTCGACGCAGGCAGTTTCAAGCGGGCCGCGGGAACAACACGGCTACAATGATGCAAGTGCGGCGCAATTGCGCGACGAAAACAAAGCATCGCGCCCCGCGTCGCTGCCCTGCTAAAGCGACGGGGCACAAACAAACAGGAGCGACCAAGCGTTGGGTGGGGCGCGCGCCCACGGCAAACAAACGATAACTTTCCGCGCAACTAACGCGGGCCTCTGCTGAGACCCGCGGCCCCCATCGCAAAACTTGACCACGAACCACACAAACCAGTGCCGACGCCGCGAGCAGCGAGGATCGCCCGCAGACAATTCACGAACAGATTACACAACTGGCGCGTCAATTGCGATACAGCTAGCGGATGTCAGACGCAAGGGCGGGGTAGACAGTCGAAGCACCAATGCCACTGTCATTCAGGGCGGACGCAGAAGACAAGAGTCGCACCAGCGAGCGGCGCATCGACAATGATGCCCCTACCGCCGTTGGCGGCAGAGGCATCGAGCGAGGGGGCGGCGCGCGCCGACTCTCAACGAGACGCTGCCCCGAACTCAACCGACACGCTCGCGTCTCGTAGCAAGCGCGCCGCAGTTGCAAATAGAAACGGGTGGCTCGCACGCGCACAACAAATGCGAATCGCAGGCAAACGTGGATCAGATCGTGCTGCTTCTAAGACAAACATGCAAGTTGCAACGAAAAACACATGAATATTGGATGTAGTTCGCATACCAAGAAGTTGGATGGTGGAGCGAAATGACCCTGCAACTTCCTCGATTTCCTCCATTCTATAGAAACCACCGAACTCTGACCCCCACGGCTACACAAAGTATCATCCTCCTCATCATCACTCGC
>CAUYUJ010013825.1:361426-438258 GCA_963575745.1 Prorocentrum cordatum | reverse complement strand
GGCACCGGCGAGTACCTCCTCGCGGCCTCCTTCCAGCACCCCAGGCTGGCCACCGACAAGCACGTGGTCAAGTGGACCGCGGACGAGACCTTCTGCGGCCGCCTCATGCCCGACGGCCGCATCCAGCTCCACGACGGCACGGACCTGGCCGGCTCGCCCCTGCACGAGTTCGAGTTCGCCCACGCCGCGGAGAACTTCGACTTCGCCATGGGCCTGCGGCCCCGCGTGCCCCTGAAGGCCCGGATGGCCGCCTTCGTGCCCGACGTCCGCGACGACCTGCAGCGCGTCGCGGCGCCTGCGGAGGTCACCATTTGGGAGGTCTCCACCAGCGGCCAGGGCCTCCAGGTGTCCACGGAGAAGAAGGTGACGACGCCCGTGTCGTCGGGCCAGAACGCCGAGCTGATGTTCTGCCCCAGCGGCACCGCCGTGCTCGCGAACTGCACCACGGAGGTGGACGAGACGGGCAAGAGCTACTACGGCGCGACGAAGCTGCTGCTCATCTCTCAGGACGGGGCGTGCGTGAAGGACCTCCTGGAGCCCGACGAGGCACTGCCCGCAGGGACGATGGCTGTCCAGGCAGTGTCGTGGAGTCCAACGAAAGACGAGTTCATCCTCATTCGTGGAACCCAGCCTGCGCAGGCGGCGCTCTTCGTCTGGGACTGGAAGACTAAGAAAGTGTCGTTGGTCAAGGTCCTCATCGAGAAGGCGCACCGGAACTTCGTGAAGTTCAACCACTTCGGCTCGCTGGTGTGCCTCGCTGGCTTCGGTAACCTCGCTGGGGACATCGACTTCTTCGGGCGCACTGACGACGAGAAGTGCGAGTACTCCTGCGTGTCCAGCTGCTCCGCCCACTGCACAGTCACGGCGGAGTGGGGCGCCGACGGCCGCTCTCTGCTGACCGCGGTGCTCTTCCCGCGCATGCGTGTCGACAACGGCCTGCACCTCTGGAACGCGCTCTCGGGCACCAAGGTCCTGGAGGTCCCTAGCGAAGAGCTGTACGAGGTCAAGTGGAGGCCAGAGCCCGGGGGCAGCATGCGCTTCCTGGACGTGCAGTGCGAGGAGGTCCTGCGCGCCTCGCAGGCCTACGCGCAGCGCATCAAGGAGAACCCCACCGCCAAGAAGTCCGCGTACAGGCCGCCCAAGGCCCGGGGCGCCGAAGGCGCCTCGAACTCTGTCGCGGCGATGATGCCGCACCCGGCCATGGGGCCCTCGGCGATGCTCGGAGGCGTGCCCGCGGCGCCGCCCCCCGCCCGGGGGAGGCAGCAGCAGCAGCAGCAGGAGCGGGAGGCCGCGCAGCAGCAGCAGCACCAGGCCTACCAGGGGAGGCAGGCGGCGCAGCCTCCCAGCCACCACGATCCCGCCATCGCAGCCTACGGCAGAGCGACGCAGATAAACCCTGGCCAGCCGCCCATGCCGTACGGAGCAAGCGCGTACGCTCTGCAGCACCAGGCGCAGCAGCAGCGGCAGCAGGCGGCTGCCGCGCTACGGCTGCATCAGCAGCAGCAGCAGCAGCACCACCAGCAGGCGCTGCAGGGCCACCACGACATGTACGGCGGATATCCCCACCACCCACAGCAGCACCCGCAGACGCGGCCGGCGCAGCACGCTGTGGCCCCGCACGCCAAGGCGCATCCGCAGGCGCAGGCGCAGCCCCAGGGTCAGTGCCCTGCATCTGGCTGGCAGTATATGGATCCGAAGGGTGTGATTCAGGGTCCCTTCACTCTGCTGGAGATGCAGCTCTGGCATTCCATGGGCTACTTCCGACCAGAGCTGCGCATGAGGTGCAACCCCAACGATGCCTTCGTGGAGTTCAGCGCGCTATTCCCGCACCCGCTGGTTCCCTTCGAGAGCTACCCGCGTCGCGTCCCCTCGAACGGGGGCGGGCGATAGCTCTGTGCAGCAGCCAGCTTTCGGAAGCACGAGTCGCGGCGCAAATAGGGGGTAGCAAGCGAGCCGTGTCAGGACCCCGCTGTTGAACCGTGTCCGCTCTCGGCCGCTACCCAGACGCGATCACCTGTTCGGTGGCCTCCGCTTGTTCCCAGGAAGCTGGATACACATCACGTGTCTGGGTTGGGCGAAGGCTGGATTCGTATCTCATCTAATGGCCTTCGGCCCATCCTGGCACCGTGACTGGATTGTGGGTCAGAGTTTTCAGGGGTGCTCTCTGGGTCTCTTTGGAGCGTTCTCCGGGGCCGCTTGGGGACAGTTTCGGGGCCTCTTGGGGACAGTTTGGGGGCCTCGCTGGGCCTCTGGACACGCATGGCGCGTCTGGGCTGGGCGAGGCCTGAATCTCTGGCCGCAGGCCTTCCCGGCACGACGGGTCCCCGCGTGGCCACACACACACACACACCCTGGCCATCCGCACACGTGAATCCGGTCGTGTGGCAGGGGCGGCCAAGATCATCGAGCACAAGAGAGCCCCGAATCCTAAGGACACGATGAAGACCTGGCCTCACTGAGGTCCCCGTCTTCGCATCAGGGACGATAGTTCTGGGCGGCTTGGGTCCCTAATTCAGGTCCCCTCCCAAAGGGTTAGGGGTTTTTCCCTACCTAGGCTCTGCCAAGAAGGGTTCTTACTCGGTAGCTTAAAGGGCCGGGCAGTGGGGCACGCCCCAGGCGGTTCCCCCGGCATCCGCCCCGCGGTTCCCCCAGTGACGTTCCCTTCGCTTCGCGTTGCTTATCTCATCTTAGCTTCGCTTATTTCATCTTAGCCTAGCTTCATCTCAGATTAGCTTAGCCTCACATAGATGTTAGATGTTGCCTTCCTAGATCCTTCAACTCCTGGGTAGGGTCGCACTGGGATAATCTGGAGGGAATCACGAGCGTGGCATGGGGGGTGTGGTCGGGCGGGGCCAGGACGATATCTCTGGGCGGTCCGAAACACCTGCAGGAGCCAAAACCCTCTCCCTAATGGTTCGGGCCTCCCTAATTCAGGTCCCCTCCCCAAGGGTTGGGGCCTTTTTGGAGTGCATCGCGAGCGTGGGATGGGGGGTGTGGTCGGGCGGGGCCAGGACGAGGGCCACTCCGTCCGAGAGAGCGTTCCGGAGCGCTCCCCCGGGGCGTGCCGGGAGGCGCGCGGGGGGAGGGCCGCGCGTGGCGCCCGCCGCACGCCCTGATCCTCCTCCTCCTCCTCCTCCTCCTCCTCCTCCTCCTCCTCCTCGTCCTCCTCCTCCTCCTCCTCCTCCTCCTCCTCCTTCTCTTGCGGGCTTAAGGTCTTTATTCACATCCAGCGCGTCTTGGAGTTCCGGACTCTCTCTTCCCAAGAGACACATGAGGCGCACCGGATATGGATCATCATCTGCCTCCAGAGGGCTCAATGGTTATCCAGATCCAGTGCGCCTCGGCCTTGCGGCGCCTCTTCCAAGAAAGTCCGAGACGCACTGGGTATGGATATGAATACTGCCCGCATATCTTGACCCGACGCGATCCTCGCCCTGGGTTCGTCTTGGGATGGGGTGTGCGGGTGCGGTAGGCTCGTGTCGCGTCAGCTGCCGGCGACCCCGCCGTTGGCGGTCAAGCTTGAGCGATCCCCGCGTTGTGTCAGGGACCAATCGCCGGGGTCGACACGACGCGAGCCTGCCGTAGCATGGCCGGGGCCATGCCGTCTTCGGGGAGGGGCGCACGTAATGGGGCTTAGCGCGAAGCGGGGTCAGCCAGAGCGTCGGATCTTGCAGGATCGTGCGAAGAAGGGGCTTGGCTGAGCCGGGCTTGGGAACCGCTCGCGGCCCCGGAGGTGGCCGTTGACGTGTTGACTGAGCCGGGTTAGGGACGCCCCGCAAACATTTGCAGAGCAGGCTTTTGAGCATTGACCGAGTCGGGTTTGCGCTGAGCCGGGTTCACGGACGCCCGGCAGATCTCATGGTCCCCTCTTTTGTCGATGCGTCCCTTGGTCCCCCCTCGTCCGCGCCCACGTCTCCTATCAAGATGCGCACCCCCCCTTCTTGGACGCCCCCTCTTGCACGCCATGGAGTGTGTGCGTGTGTGTTCCAGCTTCCTGTTGGTCTTGGAAGCCGCCGCCTCGGGCTTTGAGACCCCCTCCGTGCTTGCTCGCTTGCTCTCAACGCGCCTCCGCTAGCGTGCTCTCCTCTGTCTTGCCCCTCGTCTTCTTTGCGAGCCGTCATCAGTCCATTCGTTTCTAACTCAGTGTTCGCTTGACGTTTCACCTTCGCCTTCGAGGGCCTGCTGTAGCTCAACGGACTAGAGCTGCACCTATCGCAATTCCTCATGATAGACACCGCTTCGCGGGGGACACGGCCAGACAGACGTTCAGTCCGTTCCTGAGGCCATCTTGGGGCCGTCGTGGAGCTCTCTAGGGTCGTGTCGGAGGCTCCGACGGTTCCCCACTGGGAGGGTCTCTGTCGACCCGATCGATCCCATTCGACATCGCTTCCGGCTGGCCCGATCCGATTAAATTCCGACATTCCGACGACCCGAGGTGGCTCGATGTTTGCATGGCGTTGTTGTCCATCTTGGCGCGGCCGAGCCGATTCGATTTCGACTCCGTGCCGGTGCAACCCGATCTCTTCGATCCGATGTCCCAGTTCGATGCAATCCTGTCCTGGTGCTCTCTTAATATCAGTCTATGGGTTCGTGTCGGGGCCGCATCGCCTGGGCCTTCTGGGGCCCCTGCTGGTCGTCTGGGGGGTCTTTGGGGGTCATGTTAGACCCCGCTTGGGTCTCGTCTCGTTCCCTTTGCAACCCGAGGCCATCGTGGAACCATGCCTTGACCCAAGGAGTATACACAACAGGCGCCTGGGGAATTCTTTAGCTTCCGAATGTTGTTGGGCGTCTGGTGGCATCCTGGGCTCCGACTGGTCCCTTTTGGTGGAACCATCTTGGGAACCTCTTGGGCTATCTCGAGGGCCTCCGAGTTTATCTTGGCGCCGTCTCGATCCGTCTTGGGCGATCAGGGTATATCTTGGCGCAGTCTTGATCCATCTTGGGTGGGCGCGCCTTAGGCCGTCTTGGGGCCATCCTGGGCCGTCTTGGGGACCTTCTCGGGTCGTCTGGAGTCCTCCCAGGGCAGTTTTAGCTGGTTGGCGCCACGTTCGACGACCCCTTGACCGTATTGACCTTGCAGCCGGGTTCGGCACGCCGTGAGCGTATGGATTGCAAAACAACGTAGCCCCCGCAGACGGGGATAGGAGTGAGCGGCCCCACCGACGACATCGAAGGGCATCGACCCCCGCGGGCGCCCGTTTTCTAGCATGCGTTTCTGCGCCATCCAGACCAGCGCCACCGTTCTGCCCCCCGGCGACGGGCCTTGGTCCCCCCTCCCAGTCCCCCACGACGCAGGTCATATCCAGGTCTCCCTCACGTCCTGCGCCTCCCCCCCGCCAGGCCTGACTGGCCCGCCGGCCAGACTCGAAATTGACTCCCGTAAGCTGGACCCCCGCGCTCTGATGTTCAACATTCTGACTAGTTATTGCATGCCCGAAGAGAGAGTGATGCCGAAGACGCCCACGGCGAATCGTCGCCGCCCCCTGCCTTTTGGAATCGCCCGTGTGGCCGAGTACTGTGGCAAGAGCTCCGCCACGCTATCGAGCCATGCGTTCCCCCAGCCGCTGTGGAGACCCTTCGGGGAACACTTTGGGGAGGATGGCGGGGAAGATCGGGAGGAGGAGGAGGAGGAGCAGAAGGACGGGGCATCTTGGAAGCCTCTGGGGGCACTCTGGGGGCCTCCCGGGAGTTTCCTGGGAGCCTCTTGGAGGCATCTTGGGGGCCGCCTTGGGCCTCTTCGGGGCCTTCGGGGGCTTCTCGGCGGCCTCTTTGGCCGTGTTAGGGCATTCATGGCCCGTCTGACGCCGTCGGAAGCCGTCTTGAGGGCCTCTCTGGGCCGACTTGGGGTCCTCTTGGGGTGCTCCACGGCCTTTTTGAAGGCCATCTTGAGCGTCTTGGAGGCCTCTTGGGCCGTCTTGGAGCCCTGTTGGGGGCTCTTGGTCCGTGTCGGGCCGTCGGACAGCCGACAAGAAGCAAATACAAAATCCTTCGACAACCTGAGGAACATCACTGATTAAACCCCTTCGGGCCTTCCAGGAGGCCCTCTTGGAGGCCTCTTGGGCCGTCTTGAAGGCCTCTTGGGAGCCTCTTGGGCTGTCTTGGGCCATCTTGAGGCCATCTTGGGACGTCTTGGTGGCCTCTTGGGCGGACTTGGAGGCATCTCGGACCCTCTTGGGCCGTCTTGGAGATCATCTTGAACTATCTTGAGCGAACGTGGAGGCCATCTGGTTCATCTTGAGGGGGGGGTGTTGGGGGGGAGGGGAGTCCCTCTGGTGTTGATCGACGGCGCCGGGTGTTGGGGGGAGGGGGCACCACCGGTGTGAAACGCGCCGCCGAATGTTCCCAAGGCAAGTGCCCGTGAAACGCGCTCTCTCTCCCCCTCTCTCTCTCTCTCTCCCTCTCTCTCTCTCTCTCCCTCTCTCTCTCTCTCTCCCTCTCTCTCTCTCTCTCTCTCTCTCTCTTATGCGTGTATATGCATAACAATCACGGACATCGGTATCAAGGGCATCGGGACGGCGGGCGACGAGGAGTCGGGATAATGACGAGGTGGGGAGTTCGAGGGATCGAGGGAGTTATCCTGGCGAAGGACCCGACCATACGCAAGTGTGAAAACCGCGGGGCAGGTGGGACGAAGCAAGGGGAATTCCTCATGGGGCCACGAACCGTGTGAGGGGTGCACCAAACTGGCGCGGGGCCGCCATGCGAACCCTGCCACGGATCCTTCGGTGGAGCTCCCTATGGGGCCACGAACCGCGCGAGGGGTGCGCCACAATGGCGCGGGGCCGCCATGCGAACCCTGCCACTGGGGCCTTCGGTGGAGCTCCCTATGGGGCCACGAACCGTGTGAGGGGTGCACCAAACTTGCGCGGGGCCGCCATGCGAACCCTGCCACTGGGGCGTTCGGTGGAGCTCCCTATGGGGCCACGAACCGTGTGAGGGTTGCACCAAACTGACGCGGGGCCGCCATGCGAACCTTGCCTTTGGGGCCTTCGGTGGAGCTCCCTATGGGGCCACGAACTGTGCGAGGGGTGCGCCACAATGGCGCGGGGCCGCCATGCGAACCCTGCCACTGGGGCCTTCGGTGGAGCTCCCTGTGGGGCCAAGAACCGTGTGAGGGGTGCACCAAACTTGCGCGGGGCCGCCATGCGAACTCTGCCACTGCGGCGTTCGGTGGAGCTCCCTATGGGGCCACGAGCCGTGTGAGGGGTGCACCAAACTTGCGCGAGGCCGCCATGCGAACCCTGCCTCTGGGGCCTTCGGTGGAGCCCCCTATGGGGCCACGAACCGTGCGAGGGGTGCGCCACAATGGCGCAAGGCCGCCATGCGAACCCTGCCACTGGGGCCTTCGGTGGAGCTCCCTATGCGGCCACGAACCGTGTGAGGGGTGCACCAAATTTGCGCGGGGCCGCCATGCGAACCCTGCCATTGGGGCCTCCGGTGGAACTCTTTATGGGGCCACGAACCGTGTGAGGGGTGCGCCACAATGGCGCGGGGCCGCCATGCGAACCCTGCCACTGGGGCGTTCGGTGGAGCTCCCTATGGGGCCACGAACCGTGTGAGGGGTGCACCAAACTGGCGCTCGGCCGCCATGCGAACCCTGCCTCTGGGGCCTTCGGTGGAGCCCCCTATGGGGCCACGAACCGCGCGAGGGGTGCGCCAAAATGGCGCGGGGCCGCCATGCGAACCTTGTCGCTGGGGCGTTCGGTGGAACTTTCTATGGGGCCACGAACCGTCTGAGAGGTGCACCAAACTGGCGCGGGGCCGCCATGCGAACCCTGCCAATGGGGCGGTCGGTGGAGCTCCCTATGGGGCCACGAACCGCGCGAGGGGTGCGCCACAATGGCGCGGGGCCGCCGTGCGAACCCTGCCACTGGGGCCTTCGGTGGAGCTCCCTATGGGGCCACGAACCGTGTGAGGGGTGCACCAAACTTGCGCGGGGCCGCCATGCGAACCCTGCCACTGGGGCCTTCGGTGGAGCTCCCTATGGGGCCACGAACCGTGTGAGGGTTGGTTGCACCAAACTGACGCGGGGCCGCCATGCGAACCTTGCCTCTGGGGCCTTCGGTGGAGCCCCCTATGGGGCCACGAACCGTGCGAGGGGTGCGCCACAATGGCGCGGGGCCGCCATGCGAACCCTGCCACTGGGGCCTTCGGTGGAGCTCCCTATGGGGCCAAGAACCGTGTGAGGGGTGCACCAAATTTGCGCGAGGCCGCCATGCGAACCCTGCCACTGGGGCCTCCGGTGGAACTCTTTATTGGGCCACGAACCGTGTGAGGGGTGCGCCAAAATGGTACGGGGCCGCCATGCGAACCCTGCCACGGGGGCCTTCGGTGGAGCTATAGGGCCACGACCCGTTTGAGGGGTGCACCAAACTGGCGCTTGGCCGCCATGCGAACCTTGCCTCTGGGGCCTTCGGTGGAGCCCCCTTTATGGGGCCACGAACCGTGCGAGGGGTGCGCCACAATGGCGCGGGGCCGCCATGCGAACCCTGCCACTGGGGCGTTTCGGTGGAGCTCCCTATGGGGCCACGAACCGTGTGACGGGTGCACCAAACTTTCGCGGGGCCGCCATGCGAACCCTGCCACTGTGGCCTTCGGTGGAGCTCCCTATGGGGCCACGAACCGTGAGGGGTGCGCCAAAATGGCGCGGGGCCGCCATGCGAACCTTGTCGCTGGGGCGTTCGGTGGAACTTTCTATGGGGCCACGAGCCGTGTGAGGGGTGCGCCAAAATGGTGCGGGGCCGCCATGCGAACCCTGCCACTGTGGCCTTTCGGTGGAGCTCCCTATTGGGCTACTAACCGTGTGAGGGAGCGCCACAACGCGGGGCCGCCATGCGAACCCTGCCACTGGGGCCTTCGGTGGAGCTCCCTATGGGGCCACGAAACGCTGTACTGGGTGGGTGAAACGCAGGGAGGAGGGAGGAGGGGGAGGAGGAGGGGGCAGCGGGAGGAGACGCGGGGCACCGTCTCTTCAAGACGAGGACCCAACACCACAGGATGGTTGGGAAAAACAGGCAGGAGGAAACGGAAGAGTGGGAGGGATGGAAGTGCTTAGGGACGGAAGGGTCTTGGGATGGAGAGGTGCGGTGGAAAGGGGGCTGGAGGGGGGATGGCGAGATGGCGGGAGGAATCGAGGTACGAAGGCATGGAGTGCTGGAGGGGAGAAGCAGGGGAGGGGGAGACGAGGAGGGAAGAGGGGGTGAGGAGGAGCGGGAGCGGAGAGGCGAAGATGCATAGCAGGGGAGGACAAAAGGTGTGGAGGGATATGGTGGCAAGGAGCATGTTAGGATCACCCGTTGGTCGTTGAAAGCAGATCTATTCATGGATCCCCTGGTCCAAACTTACTTTGTGGGCGCTTTCCGAATTCAATGATCGAGTGGTTTCCCTTCTCACTTCCTCTTCAGGGGGTGGCGGGAACCCAATCTACTGTATCGCCGTCCTACCTCATGTGTTTTATCCACTTCTTCCGACCGACGGGTAAGGAGCGGGGAAAGGGAGGGAGGCAGATGAGACCGTTCTGAAGCCGTCTTGGTGCGTCCTGGGGGGGGGGGGGGCGGGGACCCCCCCGGTGGGCCGTCTCTGGTTTTCCCCGGGGGCCATTTCAGCCAAGCGGGGAGACTGCGGCTGCCCCTGCTTTGTGTGTGCCGCTCAGGCGCTGGTTGCGGCTGTCCCCGAGCGCAGTTGGCCTTTGCAGTCGGCAGCTGGGAGAAAATCAAGGAAATGAGGAGGAAGAGGAAGAGTGGAAGGCGAGGGAGGAGGGAGCAGGAGGAGAGAGGAGGGAGGATGCGGGAAAAATGAGGCAGGTATGGGGAGTGGATGTGTGGATGCAGGGGCGGAATGGTGGAGGGATGCAGGGAGGACTGGTGCCCCTGGCCTCTTGGAGACTCTTTGGCGCTGAGCGGTCCATCTGTGGCCTCCCGGTGCGTCTCGTGGCCTCCCGGGGTCTGTCCCCGGGGGCCCCCCCGCAGGCTCTTGCCCGCCTCCAGGAGCTCGTGGCCCCTGTGGCCCCCCAGGGCCTCCGAGGGCTCCCTCCACCTCTCTGGAGCCAGGGAGCTCCTGGCGATTCATGCGTCCTCCTGGCGATCGCCTCCTCTTGCGGAGCCTCCCCGCGCGGAAACCCAACACGAGTGGAGTCCCGGTTCGCAGGGGGACCTCCCGGGAGGTGACGGTGCCTCCATGGGGGGATGTTCCGCCCTCCTGGAGCCTCCTGCGGGGCAATGGTGTCCACGAGGCCAAGCGTGGCGACACGAGCGCAGCAAGAGGAGAAAGAGGAGGCATCACGACATTCCAAGACGCAAGTTTAATCAGATTAGTGATTGGTTCGTGAGTGGCGTTGCGCTCATGGGTCTTCCTTCTGTGCACTCGCAGCTTCCTCTGAGCTCTCTGAAACAGGGGGCCTCCTTCGCATTCACAGCCTACCTCCCCAGGGCTATGCGAAGGGCTCTCGTGGAAGCTCTCCAGAGAGGTTCCAGAGGAGCGTTTGGAAGGTCCAGAGCCCTCGTTTGTCCGCGCTGTCCGCATGCGGCAGATTAGCCCAGTACTGAGGGAGCTGTCGGTGAGAGGGGGCAGTTCTCACGCGCCGTTTCCCCAAGGGGTCGGCGAGTTCGATTCCAATCTCGTTGCGACCGAATCCGGAAAATAGAGCCCCGGCCTGGTCGGATAGGAGTGCCCTTCGGAGGCACCTCTCTGGCCGCATTGCTCCGACGCTGACGGGAGCACGATCTTTCTGCATGTCTGGAAGTCGCATGGTGCGAGATGAGTCATGTCGAGCCTTGCAGCGTGCAACCGCATTAGCCAGTGCGCGGTGTCTGGCAGCATCGGCCCAGGCCCAGCTGCGGGGTAGCGACTCCAGCGTGAGCTGGCGGTGGAACGCGAATCAGTTCAGATCCGCACCCAGAGCCTCCTTCGCTTCTCTCTTTCCCCACAATTCGATATGCAGCAGCGCAGGCAGCGCACAGCGGACGCAGCGCCGCAACACCGCCGACTGCGCACTGTCTGCTCGCGGCTCACCGCAGGCTTCCCCCAGTCGGAATTTAGTCGGGGCCTCGTGGAAGAGGGCGTGATGCAGATGGGAAGGCCAGCGCGGGCGTTCGAGATTGAAGGCCACCAGCGGCTTGAATCGGGCCAGTTTTGAAAAACCTTCTTTGTGTCGGATAGTGGAGATTCCTCAGCATTCAACGATCTACGCGGTGGGCGGGACCAACGTGCACATCGGCATTGCAAAACCAGCCACGGTCCAAAGTCTAAGGGGCGTCGTCCCCTGTTGCCACCAACCTCGTAATTGATTCTTGGCTTCGGGGCGACCCTATCGAGAACGTCACTGCAGAGTTTTTGGGGGGCGCATCTCATGTCCGCTTTGACACGTTGGGCCAACTTTTTGGCTTTGGGTCAACGTTGGGGCATTCTTAGGGACCTTATTGGGGGACTCAGTGGCTTGTGGATCGGGTTCGCAGAGCAAGTTGGGCAATGGCCCGCGGCTCCTGCCCCTTGGGCCCCTGGGGCGCAGCGGAGTGATGCCACGGCAGAGTTTCTGGCTGGGCTCGTGTGATTTACCGAGGCCCCCCCCCGTCGACGCATCTAACTGCGTGAACGCCCACTTCCCGAGGCTCTCCTTGGAACCACTTGGTGTCACAGGCCTGTGCCCGAGTAGTCCTGCACCATGCCGGCGGGTCTGCCTTGCCTCCTCCTCTCTTTTCGTGTCACCCGGCTCCTGAAAGCGAGCCGGCCTTCCTGGGTTGCCCTCGCACCGCGAGGACGCACGAGCGCCGCTTCCGAAAAACCAGCGAGCCATGGCCCGCGCCTGCGAGGAAGGGCGTCTCATTTTGTGACAGGGCCGCCTGTCGATGATCCTCAGGACGTGTGTTAGCCCAGTGTGTGTTGAGATCCTGCGGCTCTCAAGCAGTGGCGAAGCGCTGATAGGTCCGCCTTTTCATGTTTTACGGAACTCGTGTGGTTTGGGCGACATGTAACTCGAACATTTCTGGCTGAGACCGTCTCGTTTGCTTTGCGGCATCGGCTTCATGTTCTCGGAACAGTGCTGCTTGAGACTCGAGCATTGTTTTGTTCTAAGTCACGAGGGAAAGAGACACACAGACACAATTAGTCGTCGATTCCCCAGAACATATGGGAAACTATGGGAAGTGGGGGGGGGGAAGACACAAACCCAGAAAACATAGGAAAATATGGGGATTCCTGTTATTTGTGTGTACTCCAACTTTTGTAATAAAAGGGGGGGGGTCTGATTTGGGGGGGGTCTGGCTCAACCTGTCTTGGAGACAGGGGGTCGGGTCTGAGTTTGATGCCCGAGGGAGTCCCGCGGGGGGGGTCTGTTTCGATCTGTCTCGGAGGTGCGGGGAGGGGGGGGGCTCGGTTTTGTTCATCAGTTGGCCCAGAGAGGGGGGGTCTGTCTCAACGTGTCGTCTGTGTGTGATTTGTGTGTTCGTGGGCCCCTTCTCTTAGAGCATGTCGTGGCAGGCCCGTGCGACTGCCGTGGCGCACCGGTCCCTGCTCGAGTCTCCACCGATCCCGCGCAGCCTGCCCTGGCCCTCCTTGCACCGCCTGCGCCGTAGGGGAGAGCCCCGCTTGGCAACAACATCGGGCGGGTCTAGTAAAACAGGGCTAGGATCGGGATAAATCGCTCCAGAGCGTGCCGGAGCGCTCTCAGAGCGTTCCGGAACGCTCTGGAGCGGCCGCGGCGCCCAATACATCCTCCAAGCCCGCCGATTCTCAGAGATTTCGAGTTATCCCGATCCGATTTTGTCCCGATCTTCGCGTCGTTGCATCTAGGATTAAGTCGGGCCTGTCCCCCTACAGGGTGATGTTCGACGAAACATAAAAAATACTCAAAATAGTCAAACAATAGTCTAAAAAGAATCTGGGGACTATTTTTGGTGTATTTTTGGACCTTCTTGGGATATATGTGGGGTATGTTTCATTTTTCGTCGAAAATCCCCCTGTAGGGGGACACGCCCGACATAAGTCTAGGACTCAAGAGCGTTCTGGAACGCTCTCAGAGCGTTGAGGCACCGTCGAGAGCCGCCGCATTATCAGAGATTCTCGACTGATCCTCACCCGATGCTATCCTCGTCCTGGCTTCGTCCTAAACACACACGCTGGCGCCAGCATCCGATGTGAGGGTCATCGAGCCTGGGCGAGAGGCGGGCGAACCCCGCATCCCCGCGTGCAGTTTTCAATGCGGTGGTGCCCGAGTGCTTGTTCGGTCAGCCTCGGGCTGCCAGGCCGCCCGCGAAACGGGTGCTCGACATCTCCTCGGCGGCGGGCGAGGGGGGGAAAAGCGAGCAGGAGCAGGCCCCCTCAGCAGGCGGCGGGACCTCTCAGAAGCCCTTTGCGCCTTCCGAGAGTCGGGGGTGGACAGAACCCCCAACAGTGACACGTCGATTAGCGAAGTGTCCGTTTTCGGTTCTCGAGAGGGCGCCGTGGCCGTCTTTTTCCAGGCTTGCGCCCGCCAGGTTTGGGCCTCGGGTCGTTTTCACGAAACCACGTTTTACTAGAGGGGGGTCTGTCCATCCCCGAGAGAGGTCTTTTTCGGTGTCTTCGGGGCAGGCTCCGGGGATCTGTTTCCGAAGGCCGGGGGACGCCCGAGCCTTCCGAGCAGGCCCGCCCCCCTTTCTCACCTCCCCCCCCCAGGCTCGCCGCCGATCCTCGCCAGCTGCAGCCGCACCCCCCGGTGTGTCCCGCACCCTCCGCGCCAGGCGGGCCAACTTTAGTTCACGGCCGACAGTGCATGATGGGCCGATGTTCTACCACCACTGCCATAGGTAGGAGACGGAGGAGGATTATGCTGGTCAGGAGCGACAGAAGGACGTACACGTACATGAATCCACGCTGGTTTCGAGAGTACGCATTACCCGAAAGATCGTATCATGCGGCCGGTCTCGCGGATCGAGAGGCCGTGTTCATGTACATAGCTGGGCGCGTACGTCCTTTGTGGGCTCCCTAGCTGGATTATGCTGATCGAACGAACACGATGCCCCATGGAATCGCGCCGCGGGTCATCCTGGCCGCATCGGGCCGTCCCCGAGCAGAGCCAGAATGCCGTGCCCTCTGAGGGCTAGCCTCAAAGGGGCTTTCCTGTGGTGGGGTGTGTACCCTGCCAAAGTCTCTTAAGCCTACCCCCGATCACCCTTCGGGCCCCAGGGCAACATGGGGAAAATAGGCCCGGCCACCTGTCGCGGGCGTACTTGGCACACCTACGACAAAAAAACATAGGATTGATGGAACACAAGTTTATGCCCCGCTCCTACACAGCCGTGACAAAAGTTTCTTCAATTAGCTATAATGAAGATCTCTCCCATCCCTCTCAAGATTCCTACCATGACATGATGCTGGGATCATTCAGCGGAGTAGTTTCCGATCCCGGAGACGTTAATAATTCTGTTACCCCAAAACGGGATCTGAAACTAATCCGCGCCAAACCATATAAATTATTGAGCGGGATGCGATTGCGCGCGGAGTAGTTTCAGTAAAACTACTCCGAACTACTCCGCACGAGCGCGTCATTCCAAAAGGCAAATTGAAAGTAACTTTCGCGACGGCGATGTACAGCTTTGTTGACCCTGACAGCCCCCCAGTCCAGGATGGCTCGCGGAGAGGGGGTTGCCGCCAGGGGTCGGGGAGGGGCCTCCTCGGCCCCTTCGCCCGCACCGCCAGCCGTCCCAGGAGGCCCAGGGAGGTCCACGAGCTCCAAGACGGGGTCGGGGGGGTTCGAGTCCGTCGTTTGACTCGAGCCCTTCTCAGTGTCGACTGTGCCACCGCCTAGCACTCCCACATACGCTCCGAATTCGAGAATACCACGAACGAGCTTGAATCGATCAATCTACGCTTCTCTACACCACGGGGGATGGTATGGTACAACGCCCCCTGCTGAGCGTATTGATCTGCTATCTGATTGCCCTCCCACCTCGCACGGCCGATGCTCTTTCTCTCTCTCGGCCCGCGAAGCGTGAGCTTTTACTTGACAGGCCTGCACATTGTGGCTCAGTCCGCCGAGCTCGCTCAGACCTCTGAATATGTCCTCGCAGAGGTCCAGGTGCAGCAGGCCCTTCTTGTCGAGCCTGCTGGGGTCCTCCAGGATGCCGTCGATCACGTTCTGGCAGTCCGTGAAGATCCTCAGCGGGGGTGCTCCATGCTTCAGCACTTGTAGCATTGCGTAGAGCTCCCTCCGCAAGATGTTATGTGTCCACTGTGGCCCAGGTAGCGGCCCGTAGCACACGTACTCCATGTCGTAGCTGTCGCCTCGGAGCTTGGCGAAGCGCCAGCCCGCTCTGCGCAGCGGGGGGGCAGTCTCCACACTGCAGGGAGCCGGCCGTGTAGATGTCCCTTTGTCGCCAGCCCGATCCAGTCACCCTCCTGCATGACGAACCAACAACACACACCCATACCCATAGGGGGATCGGAGAGGGCTGTGGGTGCGTGTTGTTGGATGGGGGCCCCCGCTCGAACGGGAGCGTTCCCCAGGGTCCGACACCCCGCACCCATACCCATAGCCAGTCCTCCTCCTCCAACGACTTCCCTATGGGTATGGGCGCGTGTTGTTCGTTCGTCACCCTCCTGCAGGCACCCGCCACAGGGCTCGATGCTCCACAGGTTCATCGGGCCGGGCGAAAGGGGGGGATTGGGAGAGGGGGGGTTACGAAATCTGCTGCATGCAGCTGGTTTCGGCCTCACCGAGGGGCCCATTCCTCGATACATGGGGCGCCTCCCGGCGCCGGGAGGCGCCGGGAAAATCAGCTACGTGAGCTGATTCTCAAACCCCCCCCCTTTGCTATCCCCCCCTTTCGCCCGACCCGAAAGTTCAGCTCCTCGGCCGGGTCCGCCGTGAGTGCCACGCCTCCCCGGGCCGGCCTTCCCCGGCAAGAGCGCCCTCCCGCGGCCATATGGGCGGGGGGCGCCTTCTCCAGCACGACGTGGCGCCTCCCAAAACGCTGTCACGTATATACAGTCAGGAGGGAAAAAGAAACACACAGACACAATGAATCGTCCACTCCCAGGAACTATGGGAGAAGATGGGGGGGGGGGGAAGACAGAAACCCAGAAAGTATGGGAAAATATGGGGGCTATTCTTATTTGTGTGTATTTATTTGTGTGTCCTAATTTCCATTTAAACACACAGACACAATTCATCGTCCACTCCCAGGAAATATGGGAGAATATGGGGAGTGGGGGGGAAGACAGAAGCCCAGAAAGTATGGGAAACTATGGGGCATCTCTTGATTTGTGTGTATCTATGTGTGTGTCCCAGGGCCCCTTCATACAGTACCGTGGCCAAAGTTTGGACCATGTCGTCGACGGATCCCCCCATCCCCCCGTAGAATCCCCCAGCATGGCATCCGCTGGTCGCGGAGTAGGTTTCGGATCCCGCCCTCACCGCTTCTCTTTAGCATTACAGATTTATTACGGTGTGCAAGCTTACTCCGCACGTTTTTTTCCCGTGGATGAACTTACTCCGCGTTCTTGTTGAGCTTACTCCGCGTTGTGTTTTACCGGAAGAAAACATACTCCGCGTCCTCCGAGACTTACTCCGCCTGTGTTTTACGAGGTGAACGGCTTCAGATCTCCATGGGCATATGTCCGTCGTCCAGTTTTGCCCGAGGGCGCGCTGGCCGCAGGTCGGGCCTTGGGATTTGCAAGAATGGGCAAACACGTTAGTAACGGCAGAGTATGTTGTCTTGCGGGGCATACGAATGTCCTGTGACGATCCGTCCGTTTCACCACCCCGCAAGGCTTGCATGTCTCGTCTGCCGCCGCCCCCTTGGCATGGAGGCGCGTTTGAGGCCACATGCCTCCGCAGAATAGAACTCGCACTCTCGTGCGGTGTGCCTGTGTCCATCGTCGTTTTCAGCGGCCGTTGCAGCAGTGATCGCACAGGCACCAGGAAATGGATGTGATGCCGTACTCTCTGCCATGCTCCTGCAGCCAGCTGTCCTTGAGCTGCTGCTCCGTGGTGGTGACGACAAGGTAGTGCAGCTCCTGCAGTCTTGGTGTGCCGCAGGTCATAGATTGTAATTCCAACTGTGATAGTGCATGCCGACTGCGTCATCCAGCCCAATCGCCGCATTGTAGCTATGAGTGCTCCCGCTGGCCCCCGCACTGTGAGCCATGGTGGCGTGCATAGTGCGAGCTTCACGGCCCACGTTCTCGACGTCATGCTGAGCCTGCTCGCCAACTGCTTGTCGAGGGCCGCCTCCTGCCTCGCCGTCGCCCACGCGAGGATGGGCCCGCTGTTAATCAGGTTGCCAGGGTCCACGTTGTCGCTCAGCAGCGTGAGTGGTGTGGATCGCCCCCTTGTGTTGCCCTGCATCACCATTGCCACGCTCGCCCTCAGCTCGTTCAGCTTGCCGTCCGCCATGCCGACCACTGAGGATCCGTAGGGTAGAGCTGGCACCTTGGCGTGCCTGACGATATTGTGCGCTGCTCTCCCTGCCGACCTCACGGCTGCCACCCGTGAGGCCCTCGCTGCAAATTTGAGTGCCCGTTTGCTGATGGCGGTCACCCTTCTTCTGCCCGTTGTTGCCATGACGCCCAGGTGTTTCTTGTGCTTTGCGACCCGTATTCCCAGGCGTCGGGAGTTGGCGTTCAGGCTGGTGCTCAGCTCGGTGGACGAGGCCAGGGTGACCGTCTTGCCTTCTGAGCCGCGCGAGACTGCCATGTCGAGTCTGTTTTCGAACATGTCGATCACCGCCGCGATGCGCAGCGGGTGGAAATGCTTCACGAACTCCTTCAGCCCGTGCGTGGCCATGGCAAGATCCTCGAAGAGGAGGCATGTGTCCGCCCACGGGAACTTGAGGACACGCTCGTCCAGCTCCAGGATGATCACCTTGAGGCAGAATGGAGCATACTTGTCCCCTTGCCGCTATGCCTCGCTGCCATGCCTTGCCTTCGGTATAGCTGTCGTCCAGGACGATGCGCCTCGCCATGCTTGCAGATGGGCAGGACGACCCGCATGACGACGGGGCTGAAGTCCCACCGCCCGGCCGCCTCCCACACCTTCCTGTGCGCGACCCACTCGAAACATTTGACCAGGTCGAAGTAGGTCACCGCATACTCGTATCCTCCTGCCCGCGCTGACCCACCGTACAGTCGGGGCGCTAGAGAAGGAACCCTTTTCGTTGGGGAGGGGCTCGGTGCTCCTTGATTGTTTCACAGCTTACCTCAGGTTTTCCTTGTGTTTTCGATGGGAAATCGAAGTTTAACTTACGGAGAAAAGGGGCCTCGCTACTTATTTAGGGTTCCTTAGGTCAACGCCCCGACTGTACAGCGCCTGCAGCCAGGCAGCCCGCTCTGATGACCGCCCTCGTCTCGCCCAGTCGTGAGCTCTCCGGTTGGCCGCCTCTCAGCGGCGCGCGCACGCCAGCTCGGGGATGAGGTCCAGGTTGCGGAAGCCACCCGCGGGCTTCGCCATGCGGCAGAACAGGATGGTCGCTTGTGTTGTTGGCCATGGCGCGCCCTTCTCCACTGCGTTCATCACGCTTGCCACGCGTGCTGCCCTTTGATAGCCTCACTGTCGCCATCGGCGCGGCTGCCAGTCTGCTTCGCCCAGGCCCGCGCTGGCTCGGAAGCGCCCGCATGCGTCCAGGACGCCCTTGGGAGTGATCCTCGGCACCGCATACCCGTTCAGCTCTAGGTTGGTCGGGGCCGGGCACCACGGCTCATCAGGGTTGCAGCTGTCCGCCCACACTTGCCCCCAGCCCGCGAGCGCCGCATCTGCCGCCACCTGCGGGCAGAGGAGCTCGATCGCGACGTGCGTCTCCGTCGGCTTCATCGGTTCCCACTGCACTGGCGGCTTGGTCCACTTGTGCAGCGCCCCTGGTCCTGCTTGGCTGTGCTCGGCAACCCAGCCGCGCCGCCCCTTGGCTGATGCTCGTCGCGCTCGCCGCCAGGTATGCTTGCTCGCCACTTCCAGCAGCTTGGACACGCACTCAATTTAGTGCACGCCCTTGTCCGTGATCGTGGCTACGTCGATCCACGCCACTGTGTTCACCAGCTTCGCCCAGTCGATGGCGTGCCGCGTGTTCCCCTGCCCCGTCGGGGGGCGGCGATCTCTTGCCGCTTCCGCCTCTGCCAACGGTGAGTCGCGCCTGACACCTTGGCAAGGGAGAGCAGGGGTCCGAGGAGTACTCTCTGGTTGGCCCTGGATGCCCACCTCAACTCGGCGCGTGGTGATCATGTCTGTGTCGGTGTCGCTCGTGCCGTGAGCTTCGTCGTCGTTGTTGTTGCCGCCGTCGTCGCTGTCGACCTCGTGCTCGAGGCCGTCGCTCCAGGCGGGATGGTGCCACTCCAGCGGCGGCGTGATGATTGCCTTTTCGAGGATGCCTTTGGCGTTGCGGCGCGCCCAGTCCAAGGTTCCCACCCTGCCTGCAGCCCACCATTGTCTCGCAGCCGCTGCGATCTGGCCCAGCCTTCTGCTGAGCCATTCTGCCGCTCCAGCCCACTCCTGCTCCCTCGAGGCCTCCTCCGCCTTAGACGCCTTCAGTACTTCCCAAACGTAGGTGGGTATATGCTGGTGACCTTTCCGTTCGTAGAGCTCGATGCCGACGAAGTTGTGGTGCTTGTTGAGGTGGTCCTCGTAGGTCGTCGCCAGCTGGCTCCAGTAGTCGTCCATGCTCTGCTGCCCGCACTGCCCTGCCTGGAGTAGCCGCGGCCGCGTTGTTCGTCCTGACGCGCATCCTGTCGGTGGTTCCAGTGGCCACCGCTTTAGCCGTCTCAGTACTTGTTTGAACTTTGGCGCCAGCTGCCCTGGCACTCTGAGAAGGACGGGCGCATGCGGCGCCACGTTGAACTGGTCCGGCACCTTGGCTGTGATAGCACTGTCGGACAGTGCCATCGAGATGATGAAGTAGCCCCTGCGCCGACTTACCCCCATCGTAGTGCATGGCCCCCTGTGTGCGTCGAACACGATGATCCCTCCCATCCTGTTGAGCACGCCTGACCCTTCGAGCTCAGCCGGGTCCACATTGAAGTCGCCTCCCGGGATCCACCTTCGGCCCGCAGCTTGCGCCGCTGTGGTGACGTTCCACAGGGTGGCCTTGCTCCTGTCTGTCATGCCCTCGCTGACCCAGAGGCACACGGAGCCAGCGGTGATGCCCTGCTTGTCGATGGCCGCGTTCGTCCCAATCGCCACGCGGCCTTTGGACTCTGGAGGTGACATATCCCACTGGTCCAGGCCTCTGCTGCATGCGATCCCGACGGACGGCGCGGTGGCGAGGACGACCCCCGCACTCCATCAGCCCGTGGTCTCGACGCTTGGTATTATGCCCATGCGCCAGCCCGCCTTCTGCATGCGCTTGGTGACGCAGGAGATGGTTTGCGGGCTAGCCTGCAACTCCTGCGCCAGCACCGCTGGCGCGCTGCTGGTATACCTGATGTGATTCAGCACCCCCGCAAGCGTGCCGATGGAGTTCGCGTTCACTGTGTAGAACTCCTGCTCGCCCTTCCTTTCGTCAGGAACGCGGCGGTGTTGTCCAGGTCCTCTTGTTGATGTCGAGAGTGTGCCCAGGAGGCAAAGAAGCCAGCAGAGGAAATTGATTAGGCGCATGCCTGTCCACCTGCTCGGCGGTGCATCCCCCCTTCTCCATGATCTTCCGTTGTCCTTCTCGCTGGCTCCCTGCGGGAACTCGGGCAACTCCTCTTTGATCTCTGTGTCGGCCCTACGCTTGGCCCGCTGGCAGCTGTCGTGGTGCATGTCGGCTTTGGCGTTGGCTGCCGCTGCAGCTGCCTCTGCCTCAGCCTCCTTTGCCTCTTTCGCAGCACGCTCCTCCTCAGCCTTCTTCAAGATGTTGGCGTGCTGCAAGGCGTCCTGGAGCTTGGGGTCGGCGCCCTTGTCGCGCAATCACTTGGCTGCCTGCTCGAGGAAGGCGACCTGTGCGCCCCATCCTTGCCTGGGCTTCGGTACACTGAGCTCATTGATGCGCTGCTGGAGCTTGCCGAGCCTTTCCTCATGCTTAGCCAGCGCAGCTCTGTCTCGCTCCAACTTCTCCTGAGCTTCGATGATCTCCTTCTCTTGCTTCTCGACGCGCTCCTTGGCGCGGCCTCGCATGCTTTCACACTCGTTCCTCTCCCGCACCACCTTGCATTCCTGGCAAGCAGCGCGGCACTTCGCTGTCCGCATCGACAGTCTCCTGCAATTGATCAGCCTGCTGCTGCAGCACGGTGATGTTCCCAGCCCACAGCGGCCCGCAGTCTGGGTCCTCGGCCTGCTTCCGCAGCTCCTCGGAGGTGCCCTCTGAGCCTGCGGAGCCTCGCCTCGGCAGCGTCCCCTCCCTCTGCATGGTCGGGTCCACCGCTGCTGCCTCCACCGGTCGGCTTCGCGCCGCCCTTGGTGCCCCAGCACTTCCAGCAATAGTCATAGCCTGCCCTGTTCTTGACTTTGCATGCTGCGCAAGGCCACCCATGGCGCGTGCGGGTGTGGGAGCCCATTCAGCTCGCGAGCGCAGTGCCACTTCGAAGTTGGCGCCCGCTGACGCCGCGCTCCGCCTCCCTGCAGGCCAAAGGCGGGCCCGGCGCGAAATGGCTAGACGGAGGAGGCGGAGGAGGAGGAGGAGGAGGAGGAGGAGGAGGGGGAGGAGGGGGAGGAGGGGGAGGAGGGGGAGGAGGAGGAGGAGGAGGAGGAGGAGGAGGAGGAGGAGGAGGAGGAGGAGGAGGAGAACCTCCTCATCCTCCCTTCTCTCCCGTCCTACCCGTGGCAGTGGTGGTGGTAAATTGGCCCATCAGAGTAGACTCCCCATGATTTTTTCCAGCGGCACCACGCCAGGCCTCCGAGCCGAGCTCACAGTGCGCCCGCCCCGCGCTCGGAGGCGACGACAGGGGTGAGCAGCCCAGGGGCGCGCATGATTCTAGGCCTCTTAGATTTGTTATGGTGCTCCAAGCTACTGTAGCCACGATCACATGAAAGAAGTTCGAGCACCAAGGAAGTGCCGAATCTCGAGGGCTTTCACGTGTCGGGTCCTGGGAGGCGGTACTCGTTCGACATTGTTTCGATACTTTTCTGGGTGCTCGAAATTAGTTCTGGGACGTGGTCCTTCCAATAGGAGCAACATAATCCTAGATGGGGTCGGAGGACATGGGGTCAGAGGATCGCGCCGCATTGCCGATGCATCGCCGATGCGGCTCGATGTGCAGTCCGATTGGCTTCACGCCGACGTCGCCGATACATCGCCGACGTCGACGATGCATCGCCAATGCGGCGCCAATGCATCGCCGGTGATGTATCGGCGATTCGGCGCGATCCTGCGACCCCCTCTACTTCGACCCCATCCAGGAGGCCTCCAATTACACGTATTCGCCCAGGAGCCTCGCCGAAGACATGGGTGGACCGCCGGCGCCATTGGACAGAAGTACAGTCGGGAGACTCTCCATGGGGGGGGATCCAATGGGGGGGCAGGAGGGGATCCCCCCCATGGGATCCCCTCCTGCCCCCCCATGGAATCCCCAGGGGATCCTATGGGATCCCCCCCCTGGGATCCTATCCCCCCATGGGATCCCCCCCCATGAAGAGTCTCCCGATACAGTGGAAGCCCATGCCAAGAAGCACCCTGCTTGCCTCCAGGGTGCCCTGGGTCTCCTGGGGTTCGATTGGCTTTTGCTA
Source organism: Prorocentrum cordatum (assembly GCA_963575745.1). Lineage (NCBI taxonomy): Eukaryota > Dinophyceae > Prorocentrales > Prorocentraceae > Prorocentrum > Prorocentrum cordatum. The sequence continues at coordinate 415,655 of CAUYUJ010013825.1, read as the reverse complement.
CGGAGCGCGTGACGCCCCCCTGCCAAACAGCAGTGGACGCCCTGGGGTCTCGGGGTTGGGCTTCTTGTGGGAGGCCTCTTGTGGTCGAGCTCCTTCTGCATTCCCCCCCCCCTGGGCTTACGTCGGGCGTGTCCCCCTACAGGGGGAGGTTCGACGAAAAATTAGAGATACACCAGAAATGTACCAAAAATGTTAAAACATACTCAAAAATAGTCCCTCGACTATTTTTGGCGTATTTTTTTGATTATGTTTGGGGGTATCTTTTATTTTTCGTCGAAAATCACGCTGTACAGACGGGGCCCTGAAGAAGGAACCCTTTTCGTTGGGAAGGGGCTCGGTGTTCCTTAATTGTTCCACACCTCGCCCAAGGTTCTCCTTGAGTTTTCGATGTGAAGTCGAAGGTTAGCTTATGAAAAAAAGGGGCCTCGTTCCTTATTTGGGGCTCCTTAGGTCAGCGCCTCGACTGTAGGGGGACAGGCCCGACTTTTAACCCCTGGGCTCTCCGCCCCCGCCCTCGCCCCCGAGGCGCCCCATCCCGCCCCGCCACAGCCCGGGCGCGGCCGCCGAGCGGCCTGCCCTGCCGGGGGCCTCCCCGGGCGAAGCCGCGGAGGGGGCGCGCGCGCAGCGGCGCCTCGGCCACGGGGGCGGCCGATGAGCAGCCTCCGCCCCGGGCCGGCGCCCCTCCCCCCATCGGCGGCGGGCGAGGGGGGGAAGTAAAACAGGGCCAGGATCGGGATAAATCGCTCCAGAGCGTGCCGGAGCGCTCTCAGAGCGTTCCGGAACGCTCTGGAGCGGCCGCGGCGCCCAATACATCCTCCAAGCCCGCCGATTCTCAGAGATTTCGAGTCATCCCGATCCGATTTTGTCCCGATCCTCGCGTCATTTTAGGAAGCAGTGGCGAAGCGTCCTGGTTCGCCCATGGCCCCACCAAACCATGGTCTAAGGACGACCTTTTTTCTGGTCTGCCCGAAATGTTCTTAGAGCATGTCTGGTGGGGTCTGTCTTGTCTTAGCACATCGGGCTTATGTTCTAAGAACATCGTCTATGTTCTAAGAACATTTGTGGGTTCTAAGAACATTTCGTGGTGGGACTATAGGAATGCCGGGACGGTCGGTCCCTGCTCAAGGGGGGAAGCGAGAAGGGGCGGGCCTTCTCGGAGGGCTCGGAAGGCCTTCTGGCCTTCCGAGAAGTGTCCCCCGAGCTTGCCCCGGGGCCGCAGAGGAGGACCTCTCGGAGGCCGCGGGGCCCTCTGATGAGAAGTCCCGCCGCCCTCTGAGAAGGCCTTTTCTCCTTCTCGCTTCCCCCCCTCGCTCGCCGCCAAAACCCCAGCCTCCACGAGCGCGGCGCTCCTGACACTTCGCGTGGTGCCCACGCCTCTGGACCCGGGGGCGGCCCGACCGACCCCCAGCCAAGCCGTTACCCGTCCGTGGCGCTTGGCATCGCTCGGACGTGTGCACTCTTCCTTCGGCGAGGGCCATCGAGGAGCAGCCTTGATCATGTGGCAAAAAAAGCCACGCACGAAACCGAAAAAAACACGGGAAAGGGACGTCCGAGCGATGGCGATGGGCGTGCCCCTCGCCCTTCGAGCTTCCCTCGAGAGGCGCGTGCGTGCGGCCGGAGGGGAGCCCGAACAAGAGGCGAGGGCGGCGCCGCGGAGAGGGGGAGGAGGAGGAGGAGGAGGAGGAGGAGGAGAGGAGAGGAGGAGGAGGAGAGGAGGAGGAGGAGGAGGAGGAGGAGGAGGAGGAGGAGGAGGAGGAGGAGGAGGAAGAGGAGGTAGGAAGGAGGAGGAGGAGGAGGGAGGAGGGGGAGGAGGAGAAGGATGGCTTGCCAGGGGGGCCGGCCTGGCCGCCCCCGGCGGACGCGCTCCCCGGGTGGCCATCGCCAGATGGGCCCGTAGAAGCTCGTGGCAGTGGGGCCGCGCAGCCTATGAGGGAGCGCCGGCCATGGCAGAGAGGCGACGCTTCTTGGCGCCACCGTGCCTGGCCAGGGCAGGCCCTGGTCTCATCCTCCTCCTCCTCCTCCTCCTCCTCCTTTTCCTCTTCCTCCTCCTCCTCCTCCTCCTCCTCCTCCTCCTCCTCCTCCTCTTCCTCCTCCTCCTCCTCCTCCTCCTCTCTCCTCCTCCTCCTCCTCCTCCTCCTCCTCCTCCTCCTCCCCTCCTCCTCCTCCTCCTCAGAGGGGGTCGGAGGATCGAGCCGCAGGGCCGATGCATCGGCGATACGCGGCTTGATGCGGGGCCCGATGTTCTCCACTCCGGCGTCGCCGACGCATTGCCGACGCCGCCGACGCATCGCCAATGCATTCGCGAGGCATTGGCGATGCATCGGTGATGCGGCGCGATCCTCCGACCCCAGCTACTCCAGATTTCGTAATAAAAGGGAGGGGGTCTGGACCCTCCAAGACAAGCCATTTCAGACCTCCCCCGTGGGAGAACCCTCCAAAACATCGTCCCCAGACCCCCCAGGCCCTCCAAGATAGCCTGGAAGAGACCCCCCCCCGAAATGAGACCCCCCTCCCTTTATCACGAAATCTGGAGTACTCGGGCCGCATCTAGGAGGCCTCCAATACCATGCCAGGGCCCAGGATGGCTCAGGCCAGGGATGGTGGTGGCTCCTGTGTGCCTTCTGCGCAAGTTGGGCTGGGAAGTCTCCAGATCAAGAGGGGGTCTGACGCCCCATGCGGCCCTCCCCGTGGGGTGGCTGGGGATCGCCGTGCCTCCCGCCTCAAGCGTGGGGGGCGTGCGCGTTTTGTAGCGTCGAGGGTATCCGGCTCGCGGGCCTGTGCGGGCGGGCGGAGGGGGATGGGAAACAGTGCTGCGTGCCAGTGCCGGCTTTCCGATTTTGATTGTGTGCAATGATCGCTTGAACCTCTCGATTCCTGGACATCATCACGATCATCATCCCATCCCTCTGTCAATCGGGTCGGGCGAAAGGGGGGGATTGGGAAAGGGGGGGTTACGACATTTGCTGCATGCAGCTGGTTTCGGCCTCACCGAGGGGCCATTCCTCGATACATGGCCGCTCCCGGCGCCGGGAGGCGCCGGGAAAATCAGCTACGTGAGCTGATTCTCAAACCCCCCCTTTGCTATCCCCCCCTTTCGCCCGACCCGAGTCAAGCCGATGCCGAGCATCAGAACTTGCCCGCTCAGCAGGTGCGCTTGCCATTCTCTCACGCTGTAAACCCACGAGCGCCAGTTCGCTGGGATCGGATGTGCGGTGCTGCTTCTGCTGCGGGGTTCGGAGGCCCTCGGTAAGACAAAGACAACCCCAGTGGGCGGCAACATCGCATCTAGCATCACGACAGCGCCTTCAGCCCTAACAGACCGTTTTCGCCATCGGAAGCTGGCCCCCCTCCTCCGATGGAATCGTGTATGGATCAGCTTGGTTTGAACCGTGTAAAAGTATTGTAATCTAGTTGTTTGGCGATGTTGCACTTCCTTGGGTCAGCATGTGAGCGACGCAAACAAGCGGGGTCGCCTCCTCCGATTTTTGCTCGTAAGCTGCCCGCGTAGGCTCGCGCGTGAGCGCCCTCGCTTCCACTGTGGCGTGCCGCGAGGGCGGGCCGCGTAAGCCACCGCGTAAGGTCGCTACGTCATCTCGCGTAAGATCGGTTTTTAATCGTCGCTCGTGTGGCAGCGTGTGTTTTACTCTCCGCCCGATGCGTCGGGGCGCTCACATTTTCCAGAGGAAGAGTGCCGGACCCACCTCGCCTGTCCGCATATGCCACGGCCGCCAGGCCCCGTTGTCCAGGGAATGCCCTGGGTCTCCAGCCTCGCGTGCTCGACGACTGACGACGTAATGGTCGGGATCCCGGAAAGAGGGGGGGGGGGGGGCCCGGGGGGGGTGCACCGAACCGCCCAAAGCAGATCCCCCCCAGCCGCTGGCAACTCCCGATAGTTGCCGATAAGTGGGAATGCGGGGGGCATCTGTTTGCGACAGTTCGGTGCACCAGCGGATCTAACTCAGACCCCCCCTCAGGGTCACCCCCCCTATGGTGGATCCCAAAATGAGGTTCATGAGGGTCAGACGCTACGATTCGAATGCCACACATCAAGGCTGCGCAGACACAGCACGCGCACACAGCGCACACACACACACATACACACACACGCACACATTCACGCACACACACGTGAAACAGTGTGCATGGTAAACGCACGCCATAGGCATGCGCAAGCTATGCACATAACACATTGCCTGAACGCTCACAGAAAACACACGTACACACGCGCAAGACTTTGGCGCACACCGTACAAGTGCGCAGCAGTTGCACATAACACGCGCAAACACCATGCACGAAAACACATGGCCACACACAACAGCCACAATCCATTGATCAACATATCAAACTTGAGACGAAAACAGCCCATACCTGACAAACGAACATGAACAGCATGATAGCGTACATGGGCAAATTCCACTCGGGGACGGATCAGACACGACACTCGTCGCAACGCCACCATGGCCCGCGTGCGAATAGCGCAGCAACGACCAGTCAGACAGCGTCAGAGGCCAGCAACATATGTACGCGTACGCGGTTAGCTTCCCCTGGAGGGCGTTTGAGCGAGGACATTCGTGCACTCAAGACCGCGGAGGGCGTACGTGTACATATGTCGTTGCTCGCTCACAGCGACAGACACCATCATGAGATAATCTGGCACTCCCATCCCACAATCCATCGGATATGGCGGGCGTCTCGACGTCACGCCTGCCCGCCGAGAGCCAACCGCTGCCACGCCCGCTCGGACACCAGACGCCGCGGCAGACCGCAGCAGAATGCCCGGCACCGCGGCAAGACGGCGTGACGGAAGCACTCCACAAGCTACGCAGGCATGACGGACTCAGAGCGTGAGTTACCTCCCTCGCTTTCGCTTCCAGGCAAAACCAAGTCATACCACGCGCCTCCTCGTCGAGCGGCCTGACCAGTACAGGCCGTAGTTTGGCATCGTTTGGTATCTCTTGGAAGCGAGGGTGGTCAAAAGCGAGGTAGGTTTGTTTTCCCCCTACGGACGTCGTGCCCGGGCCTCTCGGGGTCCTCTTGTGGTGCCGTCCTGGAGCGTCGGGAGCCAGAGGAGGCTGGAACGCTGACATCATGGAACAACCTCAGGGGAATGCACGATTTTAGTTTCCTGGAGGGCCTCTTTGGAGCCCTCTCGGGGCGTCTGGGGGGCCTCCTGGACCGTCTGGAGGGCATTTTGGGCTGTCTTGGGACCATCTTGGCAGTCTTGTCTTGGAGACATCATTGGACTGTCTTGGGCCCATCTCAGCCGTCTTGGTGGCCATCTGAAGGCCATCTTAAGCGAACAGGCCGACGGGAGACGCCTTGTATGAGTCCTTCCGGGTGGCCGTCGGGATCGGCCTCTGCCCCGTTAGAAACCGAGCAATAAACCAAAACCATGCAGACATTCAGCACGCCGTGCACCCTTGTGGCAAGCACAGGGGGTGACGGGTCTAGTGGCCTTTGGCCCCATCCCGCCACCATGTCCGGGTCGAGGACGCGACCTGGCATCGCTTGGACGTGTGCATTTTTCCTTCGGCGAGGGCCATCGAGGAGCATCCTTGATCATTTGGCGAAAAAACCACGCACGAAACCGAAAAAAACTCAGGGAATGGACGTCCGAGCGATGCCAGGGCGAAGCCTCCTTGGATGCACATGAAGGTATTTGGGGATGCTTCCAGGGGGCCCTCTGGATGGCTCTTGGAGGCCCCTCGGGGTCCTAGGGGAAAAAACACACAGACACAATGAATCGTCGATTCCCAAGAAAGTATGGGGAAACTATAGGAAATGGTGGGGAAGACAGAAACCCAGAAAATACAGGAAAATTTGGAACATCCTTTTTATTTGTGTGTATTTATTTGTGTGTCCTGGGGCCCCTTCAATGAAGGTATTTTGGGATGCTTCTAGGGGGCCTCCTGGATGGCTCTTGGAGGCCTCTCGGGGTCCTCTTGGGGGCCTCTTGGGGCCTCTTGGGGGGCCTCTGGGGGCTCCTGGGGGCCTGCTGTCGGCTTCGGAAGAAGTCTTTGGGCAAAAGGTTCGGATTGCCATGCTGCGCTCCCCTCTGTGGGCCGTTTTCGGGGGGCCGTCTCGGAGCGATCTTGGGCCTCCTCGTTCTCCTCCTCCTCCTCCTCCTCCGCCTCCTCCTCCTCCTCCTCCTCCGCCTCCTCCTCCTCCGCCTCCTCCTCCTCCTCCTCCTCCCCCTCCTCCTCCTCCGCCTCCTCCTCCTCCTCCTCCTCCCCCTCCTCCTCCTCCCCCTCCTCCTTCTCCTCGTCCTCCTCCTCTTCTTCCTCCTCATCCTCCTCCTTCTCCTCCTCCTCCTCCGCCTGCTCCTCCTCGGGGCTTTATCTCAGGGCCTCTTGGGCCGATCTTGGGGCGATCTTGTGGGGAACGTGGGGGTCTTTTGGACCGTTCTGGAGCGCCGCAAGCCCGAAAAGGCAGGAGGCCAACATCTGTCTAAAACTTCTGGGGCATCAGTTATGTTCGCCTCTTGGGAGCCTCTCTGGGGTCTCGTCTTGAGGCCACCGTGGGCCATCCTGGAGCGTTCTTGTCCCGTCTCGGAGCCCTCTTGCGCTATCTTGGGCCACGAGGGAACACCCGGGGAATCCGTGAATTGGGTGTCTCAGTTGCGCACAGGATTCTCACACATCCCTAAACAGTGTTTGCGCTTAGGGGTTCCTACTCAAGTCCCTCCGAGCAGTTAGATGGGTCTGCCGAGGTCTCGCCACGTTCGGGCCTGCCCGTTCGTGGACGCCTCGTGGGCGCCCCGTGCGCTGGGTGGGTCGGCCGAGGCTTTCGCCGCGTGCGCGCCAGTGTCCGTTCGTGGACGCCTCGTGGGCGCCCCGTGCGCTGGGTGGGTCGGCCGAGGCTTTCGCCGCGTGCGCGCCCGTACCCGCCCGTGGGCCCCGCGTGGGGCGTACAGCGTGCACCACACATCTGGCGCCAGTTGGCCTCAACAGCTGCAGCTCACACCGCGCGGCCTCCACCACAAGAGCTTACGACCACAGGTTTCGCACAGCACAGCCTGCGCCGCACGGGAGCGCACCTCCAGCTCACACCGCTTCTTACACAACTCCGGGTCAGGCCGCACAGTTTACGACATATGTGACGCAGCTCCAGCTCACACCATATAGCTCGCACGTCCCAGCTCGCGCCAGAGACCTTACACAACATAGCGTTCACATCCACAGCGCCATAGGCCACTGTTAGGGATCCGCGCCGGCTGAAGGATTGAGGAGTGAGCGCGCTTCAGGACCTGAGGGCACTCCACTTCGTGCCTCGCGCAACTGTTGCGAATGCACAAAGTTTACCAGCATGCACGAATGTCATGCATAAAGACAGACAGCGCCGCAAGATACATTGACCTAAGTCTCCCACGGTGTATCAGGCGCGGCAGGCATGACGACGTCACGTCTGCCGACAAGCCCCAAGGACAGCAACGAGCGTTCGAACAGCGACAGGCAGTTTGATACGACCATCAGATTGGACAGTCGAAACGATGAAATGTTGTCAGCCGCAGAGTTGGTAAAATATACACATTCCGCGCATACGCAGGCATGACAGGCGTCACGACGCCACACTGGTTCGAGACCGAAAGAAAGGACGAACGACACGGCTGGCACGTACATAGAAATATGCGGCAAAATGGTTAAACATTTTGGCAGTCATGGCAGCCGTCATGACGTCATGTTGACCCGAGAGAAACCGAGCGTTACAACGACACATTCTGCAGGTAACAGGCGCGACGGCACAACACAGCAAGAAGCTTGACAGCTTGACAAGACCGACATGCGTAACCTGTACATGCGGCAGGCGCACCACAATGATATCGAGCGTAACGACAGGCAGCGGGATACCATGACATAACTGATGCAGCGCTCGACATGTTTGACACAGCAGGGGCTACGACGTCACGCTAGTTCGACAAACACCGAGTGCAGCAACGCCTGGTTAGACAGCTTCCAGGACGAATCTAATCAGATAGGACAGTTGTCAAGACGTCACGCTGCCGCGAGAAATTCGAATCGTAGCCCTGGCCGTTCAAAACGACAAGCGCAACGGCTGACAAGACAGCAGCAAAAGTTGGGGCGCGCGCATAATTCCGATTTGTTCGAGTCGCCGGCCCCCGGACCTCTCGACCGTCCACTGTCCGCCGCCGCCGCAGCCCGCCGTCCTGTCGGTGGCCCCTCGCGGGCGCGAGGTGAGCGCGAGGAGGAGGCGGAGGAGAAGGATAGTCCATGATCCAGAGAGCATCGATCAATCCAGTTGTTGTGCTTGAGCTTCTTACCTCTCCAGACAGGTTGGCGCTGCTCGATCTGTTGAGACGAGGGCGGCCCGACCCGACCCGACCGACCCGCTGGCTGCGGCCGCTGAGCCCGAAGAACCCCCTTCGGCTCGTCGATGTCTCGCCCCGCCGGGCACGCCAAAGCATGACTGGGCCATGTAATCGCTTTCTCATTCATCGTTTTGCCGATCGGCGCGGGCCCGCTCATCCCCCTCTTCCCCCCCCCCCCCGGCGGAGTGGATCTTGGCTGCTTTTGGCGCCCGCTTCGAGCAGGTGCGGTCTCCCCCATCGGATTAGGAGGACGCGTTGTTGCAGCCAGTCGCACCAAGCAGAGGTCCAGCGCCAGACCCCCCTCGCGCCCCTCCCTGTCGCTCAGTGCCGAAGCGGCGAACGAGAAAGCGCTCACCACAGTATGCGAGAACGGCGTGTGGGTGCTGCCAACTGCAGGGTTGCCCTCTCTGCCGCCGCCCGAGCGTGGTACTGCTCGTCCAAAGCGCCGACCGACTTACACACAGATCTCAAGAGGCCCTGAGAGCCCCGATTGACCCCCCCCCTCAGAAAATAAGAAAAATCGAAAAACCAAAAAAAAACAAAAAAACAAAAATGCGAGAACGGCATGGCATGCTAAGGGCCGTGGCAGATCGGCGCGACCAGCCGGGGCAGCAGGCAGACTGTGCCAGGGCAGAGGCGGCGGGCTGCGTGCGGCTCGGCCCCCCCTCGGCGGGGTCGAGGCTGCTCGATTGGTCTGGGCGGCGAGGACGGGGGCCGTTCGCGATACAGTCGGGGCCCCGAAGAAGGAACCCGTTTCGTTGGGGAGGGGCTCCGCGTTCCTTAAGTGTTTCGCAGCTTGCCTCAGGTGTTCCTTTCGATCGGAAATCGAAGTTTAACTCATGGAAAAAAAGGGGCCTCGTTCCTTCTTTTGGGTTCCTTAGGTCAAGCCCCCGACTGTAGCATGGAGAGGCGGCGAGGGCTGCCGAGGAGAGGCCCGTCAGGGCCCACCTGCTCTGGGGCCCGAAGGACGCCCTTCCTCCCCGCCCAGTGATCCCCCCCCCCCCCCCCTTCTCGCCCCCCCATTTCCCTGATCTTCCAGGGAGCCAAAAGAGAGCCCTCCAGGCCTATAGACCCATCTGAACGGCCTAAAGCCTCGACAGGACTTGAGACGTCAAGGTCCTGGTGCTGATTTTTGTTGCCCTCCTGGAAGGTCAGGGTTATGGCCACACCCTTTTTTCGGCTGTCGACGAGGCGGGTGCGGCCAGCCACTGGGCAGGTCGCGGCTGTGGCGGGGCCCGTGCGGGCCGTCTGCGGGTGCGCATCTGCACCGCGCCCGCCCCCCCAGCCCAGGCCGCCGCTCCGGGAGAGCGGCGCCGCCACCCAGGGAGTGGGCCTTGGAGAGGTGGAAGGGAAGGAGCACAGCTGAGGAGGACGAGGCAGGCGCGGGAGGGGGGGACCAAACAGGCAAAGGCACTTTTGCATCAGCCCGCGCCATCTCTCGTCCGAAGCGTCTCCTGTGTGTGTGGTCACAGTAGGACGAGTGCCGAAGGTTTGGGCTGGGACCACTCGAAGCTGAACAAGTTGGACGCAGCGCTTATGCCCTACAATTTTGTTGGGAACCCCTCGGGTGCATTCGGGAACCTTTGAGGGCCCTCGAGGTCTCTGGGAGGCTTTGAAAGGCACGGAGAGGCTATGAGAAGCCCTTGGTGACCTTGCAAGGCTTCGGAGGCTCTGGCAGGCTTCTGGATGGCCCTGGGATGAAACTGTGGGAGGTTATGGCAAGCTTCGGGGTGGTGGACCTGTTAGGGCCAGACGGCACTGAAACATTAGGTCTCCGGGGTTGGTTGCGGATGCGCGTATCCATGTTTTTGTTTCTCGCCCGACAGGTTGAGAATTGATTCTCGAAAAGAAAGCCTGCCCGCCCTGCATCCGTGACCATCAGGCCCCTGGGCTCCCGACTGTCCCATGCATCCCGCCTGCCAGTTCTGCATGCCGCGGCCGCCGTACCCCAGGAGTCCCGAATGTACCCCTAACCAGCATTGCATATCGCAGCAAGGACAGGCAGCGAAAACAAATGTTATCTGCAATATGACAGGCGCCACGCCGCCCACTGACATCCAGACCAGCCCGCGGTGGCACTCGGCAGGAGCAGTGCTGATTTCCCGTCTGCAGCCGTAGTCGCACCTCCTCGTTGGGCTCCTCGGCGGTGGCCCACAACAGGGTCCGTACCGTTGCTGCCCGTTGGCGCCTCTGCAGCTGTGAAAAGTTGCATGCTTGTCTCGCTTTGTGCTGGCCCAGGTGGACCAGGAGCTGATAGCCATGGCGGGGATGCTGGACGACGCGGCAGCACACCGCTCAGCGCGATGTGGTTGCAGGTTGTGTGAAGGAGAGATCGGAGCAGGGCACAGCCAAGTCGCTGAAGCAATGACGACGTGGGGCTCGGTGCGGGGAAAGGCAAGGGACGGAGGGAGGAGGAGGAGAGGGCGCGCATGAAGAGGTGGGCCCAACGCCGCAGTTGTTGTCCACTACTGGGCGTAGTCCCCATTGACACGTGTCCTTACCTCAGGCGTGCCGAAGTGAGGGTCGGCAGACGAATCCCGCAGCCCGTAGTCCAGCGTAAATGCGTTCGTGTGCGCAGTCATCGGCGCGTTTGTGTCTACCTCTGCCAACATCACCTCATCGATGCCATTGGCATCCATATGGGCTCGAGTTTCCAGTGGCTCCTTGGGAGTACTTTCGCGCAGCCCACCGCCTTGTCCGAGGCGGGGATGTATCCATAGCCACCGCCTGGGGGATTGAGCTTCGGGGGCCTCGGTGGGCGGTGGTTATGGACGGATGCGGGCCCCCGTGGTGGCCAGTCATATGCAGATCCTCCGCCCGCCGAGCCCCCCCACAGCTCGATCACCCAGGCGTTGGCCTTGGGATCCAGACAGATCCCCGCCTCACTCGCGCCTCGTGCGCGCCGCCAGTGGCCACAGCCATGCACCCGATGCTTCGCCTGCTGGCCGCCGCGGCCGCCGCGGGGGCCGCGGGCGCGCCCGTCTTCGGCGGCAAGCGCGCGAGGGAGGCCGCCGCGGGTTGGCTGGGGGTGTGGCGCGCGGCCTACCAGAAGAACGACGGCTCCGCCCGGGGCCCAGGGCACCCCGATCCGAAGAGGCCAACCTCACCAGACCTCCAACACATTGAACACATCAAGACGGGCCCTCGGCTTACAGCCGCGAGCCGATTTGACAAAGCGTTGCTCGCCGCAGCGACGTCGCGTTTGGTTTCGGGGCGATCTGGGCGGTGTTCCTTTGTATGGTCGTAGTCTGCCCGCTCGCAGTTTCCGCGCTGTTGACGAGTCGAGCGTTCGCTCGTCACAACGAAAAGTTCGGCTCCCCTCCCCTCCCTCCCCCTCCCGTCGCTTTTGGCGTCAGGGATCTCTCGGCGGGCCGCGGGACCCGGAGGAGACGATCGGGGACGCAGAGGCGGGTCCCCGGAAGGTGGCCCTGAGCTCCCGCAGGGGCGAGCATCGAGGAAGGTCCAGGCGTCGGTCTCGGCCAGGGGCGCGGACACAGGTGCGCAAGGACGCCCTCGAGGGCGATCCGGCAAAGCCTGACTGACCGGGATTGCATCGACCCGGGTCAGTTAGATCCACGATTCGGTGCACCGCGCTCCGCATATCGATGCGCGCTGGTGGACAGGCACACGTCAGCGTCCGCACACATCTTCGTCTCTAAGGTCCCTGAGCTGAAGGACTCGGACGTGCCCGCGGCGCTGAAGGGGACGGACTCCATGATCGTCATCTCCAGCGGGGGCGCTGCTGGGGGCGTCGTGACGGAGGGGATGGGCTACGCCATCATGGTCGAGGGCATACACGCTCTGGGGGGCAGCAAGGAAGCGCTGAGCACGGGCCTCGCCCTCACCAAGGGCTGGCTCGGCATGGTGTACGGCCCCCCAGAGACTTCTATGGGCAAGGCGGATACCGATCTCCGATCCAACCCTCTCGCTCTTTGCCCTCTCTTTCTTCGCTCTTATTCTGGTTCTGTCTCCCTCTCTCTCTCTCTAGTTTGTTATGTTTAGGTTTGTTTTCTCTCTCTCTCTCTCTCGCTCTCTCTCTCTCTCTTTCTAGTTCTCTCCTTATCTGTGTTTAGTTCGTCATTGAGAAGGCCTTACGGCCGGCGCCGCCAACCCTGAAAGGGGGAGCCCGTCTGGTAGGCGGCGAGGAGCCGAAGGGTAGAGTTTCTCCCAGGGGGCGGGTGCACAACCTCCAGGATCACCCCGCTTTGCCCCCCCCCCGCCCGGGGACCTCCCCGCTACCTCCCCAGGACCCCCCCCCGCTGCCCACCACCAGGACCCACCCCGCCAAGCCCTCAGACCGCCCCCTCAGCGGGGGGAGGGGATCAAGGGAGGGGTCTTCCCTTCGAGTCGATTGCGACGCTGCTCCATTTCCCTCTGGCTGGAACGCTTGAAGAGGATGGCTCACGGACAGGGAAAGGGGGGGAGCGGTGACGGCGACGAGGACGACGAGGACGAGGACGACGAGGACGACAACGACGACGGCGAAAAGTGAAAAGCGTCAAGGGAGGGGAGCGACGACGACGACGACGACGACGTCTCGGAAGTAAACGCCTCTCACACACGCCGACAGGGTCGTTTTCTTATTCTCCCTCTCTCTCTCTCTCTTGTGTGTATGCATATATATATAGATATGTCTGCATATATGTATATATGTGTGTATGTGTGTACATATAAACACATGTCTGTATATCTATATTTCTATATCGATGTGTGTCCCTCGCTCCTGCTCCCCTGTTCCCCCTATCCCTGCCCTGCTCCCTTCTCCATCCTCCTCCTCTCCCGCTGCCCCCTCCCTCTGATGCCTCTCCCTCCTCCCCCCTCATGCTACCGATTCCCCTCTGCCCCATTCTCTCTTACTATCTTGCACCGTCTCCACCTCCTTCACGTCCCCGCTCGTCCTCTCTTCGTGCTCCCCCCTCTTCGCCCATGCCCCTCTCCCATTCCTTTCCCTTACGAATAAGTCCTCCCCGTCGCATCCACAGGCGCGTCGGCAGGGCGGGCGGGGCGTCTCGCTTGAGGCAATTTCACCATTTATACGAGTTTGAAATGAGGATTTTGTAATTTGTTCACTGATGGAGGGCGTGGAGGAAACAGTTTCAAGGATGGGAGGGCGGTCGGTTTTCGAAATGCAGACCTCGCCTCAGCGCCTCGCACGCTCTGTTTCAAAACTGGCGGCCGCTTCCAGGATGTAGGGCGGCTCCCTTTCAAATGTGGCTCTCGCCTCAGCGTCGCGATCTTTCGTCTTAAACGTTTGCGTCGGTTTCAAGGACTCGCATGGCTGAAGTCCTAGAAATGGTCTTCTGGCACGGCTCAGGATTGGAAAGGACGCGGCAGTCGCGCGGATTCACGGTGCTGAAGTCGTTGTTCGGGTCAGCGCTCCCAGCGCCGCGGGTCGATTTCACACAAGGAGTGGCCTGTCGCCGGAGTGACCCTCTGTGCGGGCCCAAAGGGGTCCCCCCAGCACCGGCTGGCGCGCCCGGATTCGGCCTCGCGCAAGAGTCGGGGGCGGAAAAGACGGGGGTGATGACTAGGGGGCGGGGAATATCATGGTGTGGGCCATGATATTTCCCCAGATTTCATGGCGCCGCTTCTTGTTTCATTACGTCCCTGGCCCCCCCGCTGGGCCGCGCACATGCCGCCGGTCATGATTTGCACCCCCCCCTCTTGGACACCCCCCTCTTGGCCGCTCCCGACAGGAGTGACCTCTCTCGTGCGTGCCACCACCCCCAAGTCAGGAGGGAAAAAAACACAGGCACAATTAATCGCCGACTCCCCGGAAAATATGCGAAAATATGGGAAGTGGGGGGGAAGACGAAAACCGAGGAAATATAAGAAAATATGGGGAATATTTTTACTTGTGTGTATTTATTTATGTGTTCTGGGGCACCACCCCCAAGGGGGAAGGCCCCGCACCGAAGGCCGCCCTTGCCGGGGGTCCCTCTCGCGTGTGCCCGAACGGTTCCCGTCGAGCCATGCGTGCACGCCGAGTCCGCGCCCCGCGGGCCACGACCCCTCGCCGAATTTTTGTTGGGGCGCCGGGAGTCGCGCTCCCCAGAGCTTGCAAGCTACGCTTGAGTCGCCCGTCCCTCCACCGGAGAAATACCCCCAAATGGTCCAGAAATAGTCTGGGGACTATGTTTTGAGCATCTTTTGGCAATTTTCTGCTATTTTCGAGTACTTTTTACGTTTCGTCGAAAGTCCCCCTGCAGGGGGACACGCCCGACCTAGAACTACGCCGCATCCGCGCTCCCAGGGCCACGATCCTTTTTGCAAGTCTTAATTCGCTCCGCCCGCGCTCCTGGGGCCCAGGGCCGTGCTCCCTGGCAGCTTACGAGGTGTGCTTTTGCGCTCTCCTGGGGCCGCGGCCCTCGCAGAGCACGCAAGGGGGCCTGCGCCCTCGGGGCCTTTCCCGGGGGGCTGCCCGGGGGGCCTTCTGAGACCTCCGCGCCCTGGTATTCGATCGCTTCGCTCACTCCGCCGGCCCAGGGCCGTGCTCCCCGGCGGCCCACGACGTGCTTTTGCGCTCCTGGCAGCCGCGGCCCTCGCAGAGCACGCAGGGTCCGCACCCTCGGGGCCTCCCCGGGCCGCCCGGGGCCTCCTGAGACCTCCGCGCCCTGCTATTCTCGGGGGCGAGGGGGGTGATGACTCGGGGGAGGGGATATCACGGCGGGGGCCATGATAATTCCCCAGATTTTGTGGCGCCGCTTCTTGTTTCATCACGTCCCTGGCCCCCCCGCTGGGCCGCGCACATGCCGCCGGTCGTGATTTGCACACACCCCTGTTGGACACACCCCCCTCTTCGCCGCTCCCGATATTCGATCGCTTCGCTCCTTCCGCCGGCCCAGGCTGTGGCATCGCTGGCGCTTGCTTGCGTGCCTGGGGGGGGGGGGCATTCGGGGGGCCTCCCGGAGCCGCTTAGGGGGGCTCTGGGGAGCCTCCTGAGGGCCTCGTGGGGCTGCGTTATTTGTATAAGATTGTGCGCGCGGGGCGCGCCATCCCCGAGCGGTCAGACGCAAAATCAGCTTGTTCACGCTTTCTGTGGACTGTTTCGCCCGCGTCGGCGCAGCCCTCGCGAGGGCTCACTTCGCAAAACGCTCGCACTATGTTTTGCTATTGGCGGGGGTCTGCGGGCCCAGTTATTCATCGAGGATCTGTGATGGGGGGCGCCACACTTCGCGAGGTGGCACGCACAAAATCAAAGTGTCGACTCAAAGTTTGACTTGATTTCGTCTGGTTGAAAGAAAGCTTCCGCTTCGAGCATGGCACAGGGGGACAAGCTTACGAGCTGAAATCACATTGGGCTCAAGACCTTTCCAGGAACGAGTGCGCATCTCATGTCGCAGAGTGGTTATTGCATGTTGTGTAGTGCTCTCTGGCGCCTCGATACCGTCGCAGCGCAAAACCGCACTGCCCAGTGTCGCGACAGTTCGTGGCGATTTGCAGCAGCGCTCAACCCCTCCAGGCGCGATGCCGGAAATGCAGCCGCCCTTCAGGGCCGCCGCATTCCAGCCGCGCGGCACTCTCGACCACAGTCTTGGCTTCCTTTGTCTGGATTTCTTCTGTGGCACTGGCGTTCCTCCTCCTCCTCCGCATCCCTCTCTCCCCCTCCCTCGCCTCCTCCAGCCGCATCTTTGCTCCTCCTGTCTCTGCCGCATTCATCTCCGCGTCTTCCCTGGGAGGAGAATGTCTGCGGAGGGAGGGAAACCAGGAGCGGAACGAGGGGGACCCTGGGAGGGAGGGAGTCCTTCTTGCCTCCTCCTCCTCCTCCTCCTCCTCCTCCTCCCTCCTCCTCCCTCCTCCTCCTCCTCCTCCTCCTCCTCCTCCTCCTCTCTCCTCCCCCTCCTCCTCCTCTCTCCTCCTCCTCCTCCTCCTCCTCCTCCTCTCCTCCTCCCTCCTCCTCCTCCCCCCTCCTCTCCTCCTCCTCCTCCTCCCTCCCTCCTTCCTCTCCTCCCTCCCCCTCCTTCTCCCCCTCCTGCCCGTCGCACCCCTCCCGGCCAAGGCGGAGGCCCCGCTCGGGGGCGGCAGCGGCGAGAAGGGATCCGCCACCGACGTCGGCGTGCCGCCGTACGGCGTCTCGGCGATCGGCTCGGGCCACGGAGTCCGTCCGTCTTCTGCGATCAACCTCCTCCTCCTCCTCCTCCTCCCTCCCTCCCTCCTCCCTCTCCTCGTCCCCTCTCCTCCTCCTTCCCTCTCCTCCTCCTCCTCTCCCTCCTCTCCTCCTCCTCCTCCTCCTCCTCCTCCTCCCCACCCTTCCCCCCTCCCCCCCCCCCCTCCCTTCCGCCGCCAGCGGAGGGACGGGGCAGGAGCGACGCGCGCGCGCGGAAGGGGGAGGGGGAGGAGGAGGAGGAGGAGGAGGAGGAGGAGGATCTGCGATCAATTCACCGACCTGGCCCATTTGCCGTCCCACTTGAGTTTTGATAGGGGGGCAAAAAGTGGCCTAAGCATAACAACTCGGAGGTCCGCGTGGATTTCTCGGATCGGCGCTGGGGCCCCCCGGCGGCGCCTCCGGCGCCGCCCTTGGCGCGCTCCGCGCGCCAGGGAGGGGGGTCTAGCGCCGATCCGAGAAATCCGCGCGGACCTCCGAGTTTGCATGTTTATGCCACCTTTTGTTCCCCTATTTGAGCAATGCGCAAAAAGGGCTCGTGAGGTCCTGATGTCAGACGTTTTCGGGTTTTTCAGCTTCCCTGGGCCACCCCTGGGCCCCAGGGCCGTCATCACACGACCTCAGGGCGACCAAAACTATGCTGGAGGATACCCTGGCGTATCCAGGACCCGCTTTCCTCGGGATTCAAAACTTTTTCCCTCCATTGCAACTCACGCCTGTGGATCGGGAGCCGCACCGGCAGGGCGGTGTTCGCTTTAGGACGGATCGGGCCGACCAGATCGTGGGCCGCATCGGGCCTGGGATCAGCTCGGCCCTGGATTCAGCCAGAGTCGGCACCCGGGACCCCGAAGCCGCCCTGCAACCCAGGGGGGTTTCCCATGGACCGGTCACAGGAGCCCTTCTCGCGCCCAGCGGCAGACACGACACCTCGCGCACAGGGACGGGGGTAGTTTGCGTGTTCCTTGTGTGGCCGAGCGGCGCAGGCCGTCGCACCCCCTCCGCCCCCCCCCCCCCATGGAATAGATCCTGGCCGTTTTTCGGGAGCGGAAAAGAGGGGGGTGATGACTAGGGGGGGGTGGATATCATGGCGCGGGCCATGATATTTCCCCAGATGTCATGGCGCCTCTTCTCATTTCATTACGTCCCTGGCCCCCCCGCTGGGCCGCGCACATGCCGCCGGTCATGATTTGCACCCCCCCCTCTTGGACACCCCCCTCTTGGCCGCTCCCGAGTTTTTGGCGCCTGTCTCAAGCAGGTGGAGGCTGCCGCACAGGACGCACATCTGCAGACAGTCTCGTTGAGCAGGGGTCCGGAGGCTGGACCCCCCCGCCCTACTCTCCCCCCGTTCCGCCCAATGTCGAAAAGCCGAATAAGAAGACGTTCGCCGCAGGGAGGGCCAAGTCGGAGCCGGCTGGAGCTCTGAGGTGGCCCACGGCTCTGGCCAGCACGGCGGGGGGCAGGTTTTGAGGCTCTGGGCTTGGCAGGAGACAATCAAAAACGGATCTGGGGTGAACATCTGCGCCAGATCATCAGGCGGGGCCAGGACAAGGATGAATCCATCCGTTCCAGAGCGTTCCGGAGCGCTCTCAGAGTGTTGTGGGAAGGTCTGAGAAGGCCGCCGTGCCCGAGATATCCTCCAGAGCCGCCGGGTCTCAGAGATTCCCGATCTATCCTCGTCCGATGTTACCCTCGCCTTGGCTCCGTCCTAGTCCAGCTAGATTTTGAGCTGATTTGACCTCTTCCCCCTCTGACCCGTTGGTCCCAGCCTCCAGAAACCAAGAGCAGGCCGACCTTGATGGTGCCTGTTCTTTGGCCCTCCAGGAGGGCAACAACAAATACCAGGACATCGACGTCTAAAGTCCCGTCGAGGTTTTAGGCGTGCAGATCTGTCTATTTTTTTGTTTTAAGCACTCCGGAAGATCAGGGATGCCTCCTTCCCCCCCAACGGAGCCTGACTGGCTGGTTCGCCGTACTCCGCGGCCCTCCTTGGGGGGGCGCTGCCGACCACGGCCGCTATGATCAAGTCGGGCGTGGCCCTCTACAGGAGGAAAATTCCAAAACAGTTGCAAAAAACAGTCTGGCCATCGGTCGTTGAAAGTAGGTATTTTTGGATTCCCATATTCCAGTCTACTTGAAACGCCTTCCTACTTCAATGACCGAGTGGCTTCACTTGTCCGTCCTCCTCAGGGGGCGGGCGGACACCCAATCCATTTTCAACGCATTCCTACTTCCTGTTTCTACTTACTTCTTCCGACCGATGGGGTAATCCTTCTCCCGGCATCCTCCTGAAGAGGAGGGCATGCCCGACCGAGCGCTGTGGAGCTGGGGCCCTCGCGGGGCGGGGGTGGTGCGGCCGGCGCCTCGGCCTCCTCTCTTGCGTTGGGCGTTGCGTAATGGAGGGGTCATAAATGGGGGGGTGGCGAGGGTGGTCCGAAAAGGTACCCAAACGGTATCTAAACGAGCCCCCTGGGGCTCCGGAGGGGCCCGAAAGGGGCACGAAAGGGGACCTTTTCTGACCCCCCCATTTGTGACCCCCCCATTAAGCAACGCCCAATTGCGGGGTCGGCCCACGTGGGCCCAGGCCCTCGCCGGCGGGGCGCTCGCGAGTCATGCGGGACCTGTCGGACGGAGCCAGGGCGAGGACGAAAGCGTTGCAGAGCGCGCTCCTATAGGACTGGCGGGGCCACGCGCGGGCTCTGGCGTGCGCGCCCCCCTGCTCAGGGCGGCCAGGCAGCCAAGACGGTGCACCGAGGGCCACTTGAGACTCTGGGGGGTTCTGCTTTCGGAGCCGCTCCTTACAATTATCAGGAGGGGAAAAAAACACACAGACACAATGAATCGTCGACTCCCAGGAGAAGATGGGAAAATATGAGATGTGGGGGAGAAGACAAACACCCAGAAAATATGGGAAAACATGGGGAATCCTGTTATTTGTGTGTGTGTGTGTGTATGTATTTGTGTGTCCCAGGGCCCCTTCAAAGTAGTCGGCCACGCGCAGAGGGAGGAAGGGGGAGGGGGGAAGGAGCACCCCTGCTTCTTAGGAGGCGCGGGCCTTGTCTGTAGATGTGAGGCCGGCGCCTTCTAAGAAGCAGCCTCCTTCCAAGAAGCAGCTCCTTCGCTGGTTGGCGCGCCCGAGATATGCGGGATCTATCGGACGGGGCCAGGATTGAGTCGGGCATGTCCTTCTACAGGAGGAGTATTCACAGGTAGTTGTTTTAAGACAGTCTGGTGACGATGCTTCGTGTTCTTCTTTGCAATTGCTTGATGTTTGTTTGACTAGTTTTCTTCTTCCTTCCAAGGTCCGCCTGTAGGAGGACATGCCCGACCTAAGGCCAGGACGAGGACGAATTCGTTGCAGAGCGTTCCGAGCAGTGGAGGAGATGGAGGCTGAGAAGACGAGGTCGGGGCACGGGAGAAGGTCATGTGCCAAGTTCCCACACCTTGCCGAGACATCCTCCAGAGCTGCCGCATCTCAAGAGATCCTCGGCTCATTTCCCCCGATGTTATCCTCGCCCTGGCTTCGTCTGAACATGGCTCCAGTTCGGGGCATCTCGGGCTTACGTAGGCCCCCGAGGCACGAGCCAGGGTTGCCCCTGACCACTCCCAGCCCCGACAGTTCGGGAGGGATTGGACGTCCCAGTTATCCTGGATAGCTCCAGTCCGGGGCAACTCGGACTCGGGCCCCCGAGGCACGAACCGGGAGGTACCGCAAGGACCAACCCCAGCCTTGATCATTCGGGGCTCCCACGGTGGGGCTCTCGCGCGGCCAGGCAGTCCGTCTGGCCGGCTCTGGGCCAGTAGCCGGGATGTGGCAGAGTTTGCAGATGTCGAGCATAATGCGCTGCGATGCATCTCCTATTATCGCTGTTGACACACAGTAAACGCGATTCACCACGTGCTGGGACACCTCGGGCAACACCCGGCGCCTTGCCTTCTTAACCCCCTCCCCGTCCCTGCGCGCGCTGCCCATCTGAGGCGATCAAGGGCAAGGGCGGCGGCTACTCGGGGATGGCGGCCTGGAAGTTCCCCGTGAACCAGTGTGCTCCCTTCTGCCACGGCACGGCCACGGACGGCGACGAGGACGCGCTTCTGGGCATGATCTACCTCGCAGAGGCCCGCGGGCGACGAGCACGTCCACGCCTCAGAGCGTGAATTACCTACCCCGCTTTCGCTTCCAGGCAAAACCGAGCCGTACCACGCGCCTCCTCGTCCAGCGGCCTGACCAGTACAGGCCGTCGTTTGGCATCGCCTTGGTACCTCTTGGAAGCGAGGGTGGTCAAAAGCGAGGCAGGTCTGTCTGCCCCCTAACCTCCTCCTCCTCCTCCTCCTCCTCCTCCTCCTCCTCCTCTGTCTCCTCCTCCTCCTCCTCCTCCTCCTCCTCCTCCTCCTCCTCCACGTCCACGCCCTAACGTCCACGCCCACGCCCTCGCGGTCTTGGCTGCAGGGCGCGATCTCACGGGTGGTGCACGGCCCCGTGGAGAGACGCTCCCCGCGGGGGGCATGCGCGCAGGGCCGCCCTTTGGTGTCGATTGGCACCGTGCCCGTGTGGAGCCCGGGCCGCGAGGCCGTGGCTGCGGACGCAGGAGGGAAAAACACACACACAGACACACAGACACAAGGAGTCGTCGATCCCCAAGGAGAGATGGAAAAAAATATGGGCAGCGGGGGGGAGGACGAAAAAGCCAAGAAGGCATGGGGAAAAATGGAGGATCTGTTTCTCTGTGTGTATCTATGTGTGTCCCGGGGCCCCTTCACGGATGTGCGCCGCCCGCCCACGCGAGAGGCGCTCGGCGCGCCCGCCGACTTCGTGGACATGGCCGTGCGTGCCGCCATCACCTTTGCGTCCACCGACCTCGGCTTCCCCGACATCTACCGCAGCCTGCCCGACGGGTCGCGCATGTACGTCCCCAAGGTCGGAGCCTCCCAGAGATGGGGCCGGCATGGACGGGCTCGAGAGGAGCGCGCCGCATCGGCGAGGCGTCTGCGCTGCGGCTCGGCGTGGGGCCCAGCTCTCTGCACGCCGACGGCGCCGATGCCTCGCCGACGTCGCCGATGCAGCGCCGATGCAGCGCGATCCTCCGACCTCGTCTGCTTGGACCCCATCCGGGAGGACTCTACGAGGGCGGTTCTGACTGGGGCGGCCTGACACCGGAGTCTGGGAAGTATGGCGCGTCCCAGCAGCCTTGGTGCTACAATCCTTCGTACTTCGCTCCAGGCGCATGGTGTTCAATCCTGCGTTTAGCCCGTATCACCACGCACACTTTCGAGCACCAGGGAAGTATAGAAACTGGAGGGTTTTCACGCGTCGGGCCCTGGGAGGCGTTACTCGTTCGGCACTTTGCCAGCGTGTCGGGCAGACATTGTTTCGATATTTCTCGGGGTGCTCGAGATTATTTCTGGGATGCGGTCCGCAACTAAGAACAACATAACTCCAGGCCATTACCGTGTGTTCCGCGACTTCGTCCAGAAGTATTGGGACTCTAGTTTCGACAGCTATCTGCCATCCTACCTTGACGGCACGCCCACTACTATGAAAGACTTGGTGGCCTCATTCGACGGAGCGATCACGGCAGGGTACAACATCCTCTACCACTCCTCATGTTCCTCAGGCGCCGTCTCCAATTGGGTTGGCGTCAAGTCGGAATGCACGGGCAAGAGCCTCAATTGCGAGGGGATTCCTTGGGCCACGACGCCCTACGTCGGCGCGAAGGGCACATGCACCGCGTCTGGGACGACCTTCGGCTCCTATGGCCCTGACGCCAGCCGCACCCCCTGGAGGATCGCCATGGATTACATTTTGTACGAGGAGGAGTCCACCAAGGTGCAGATGTACGATAGGCACGGTAAGCTGGATCCCTCGCTTGAGTTCAACGCCCAGGTGTACCTCAATCGATTCGCTAACCAGTACATGCTTTACGCGACTTGCGACGGAGGTGCTGCGGGCGCCTGCATGCAGCAGGGTCAGGTGGCGACCTTCGAATTGGCCTCGGCCTTCTCCATGAACGCCCCCGGGCTCATCTGCTCTCCCGCCTCCTCCACCTCCTCCGCGTTCCCCCCTCCTCCACTGCTCCCCCTCCTGGGCCCCCCTCCCCCAGCCGCTTCCCTGGAGAGGCTCACCTGCAAGAACGTCCCCAACGCCGGGCAGGATTGGTGGGCCGGCTTCATGTCCTACCCGACGTTCACGGTCTTCTGGGGTGTTCGTTCTTATTGGAGGCATATTCGCCTGCCGATTTCCGCCGATCCGACTTTTTCCGACTCGGCCGCCGATTTTCGCCGATCCGATTCATGTCGATCGCCGATCCGACTTCTCGAGTCGATTCTCAGCTCTCTTGCCTCCTGCTCCAATGGTCGAGCGGTGCTCCCTCTTCCCTCCTCTTTTCCGGGGGGCGGGCGGAAACCCCATCGCTTTTCCAGCGCCTTCCTGCTTCATGTGCCTACCCACTTCTACCCCTTGCATGCTTCCAGAGATCCGATGCCGCGATCTTTTTTCAGCATGGGGTCCCTGGAAACTTCGACAGATTCTCCGGGACCGGTCTTTCATCTCGAGTAGGTTTTTGCACGGTCCTGGGGCCCTGCGTGGGCCCTCAGAGGCAACTGCGAGAGACCTCCGTCTCTCCATATGTTCAAGACGTTGGATCTGATGGACTTGTTTTCCACCACCACCACCACCACCACCACCACCATAAGTTGGAGGGGGAAGGAGGTGGAGGTGGAGGAGGAGGAGGAGGAGGCGGAGGAGGAGGAGAAGGACCCCCTCCCCCTCCAACTTTTGGTGGTGGTGGTGGCAAACAGGCCCATCAGGATCTCTGGGTCTCTGCCTCCCCACGTCACTTCGGCTCCTGCTTTTTGGCGCCTGCCTCCGTCTCCTCCTCCTTTTCCTCCTCCTTTTCCTCCTCCTTCTCCTCCTCCTCCTTCTCCTGCTCCTCGTCCTCCTCCTCCTCCTCCTCTTCCTCCTCCGATACTTCATGTCTCTGCTTCCAGCGCCCTCCCAGTTCCGACCGGCGGGCCAGGTCTTCGTCGCCCCCCACAAGAACCTGACGGCCAGGCAGAGCGCGCAGTGGCAGGAGACCCTCGCGGGCATCTGCGACTTCTCGGGCAAGGCGCCGAAGGGCGGCCTGTGCAGCGAGTCGTACTTCGAGCTGGGGCAGGAGGTTCGGAGCAGGAAAGGGTACCCACACCGCTACCCTTCCCTCGTTTTCGCTTTTCTGGGCCTCCTGGGAGGCCCTCGTCGTCACCGCTGGATTCGCTTCAAATCCCTGGTCAGAACGCACCCCAGGAGAGGTCCGGGGAGTAGCCGCATCTTTACCTTTTGGATTCTCCAAAGGTGATATCAACGATGATCATGTCGGGCCACGTGGAGCCGCTGTACTCCGCGGGTGGCGGACCTCCTCCGTCCACCGCCCTCGCCTCAGAGGGCCCCAAGGTGCTCAGGATGACGGGGATGTCCTGGATGTTTTTTTCGCCACCTCCAGGCGGGCTTCCGTAACCAAACAATCATTTGGCTTGGGCCCACACTCTGGGGTTCGATGAGTCGTTCGGAGCCCGAAGAGGCCATCGACACCGACGACCTATTCCGGAGGTTGCTACAGGTGCCCCTGGCCCAATGTGCTCGCTCCAGCTTGGAGCCCTTGGGGCCCCCTGGGCCTAGTGAGGGATGCTCTGGAGGCCGTGGGGGCCTCCCTGGAGATCCTGGGGGCACCTTGGACCAGGGGCACTTCTGCCAGCACCCGAGATGAGACCATCGACACCGACGATCTATCGAACGAACCTCACAGTGGATCTGACTCAGGGGGCCCGACCGGCGCCGCTCGCTGGGAGACGGCTCGGGCCGGCCAGGTCAGGGGCAGCCCGCGTGGGCCCGTCCGGATCGGAAGGCGCTGCTGAGGCATCCACCACAGAGTTCGTTCCCGACTCCACGACAGCGAGCACGAAGGCGCCCGTCGCCGTCACCACGGCCCGGCGCCCGTCCGCGACGGCGGCGACCACCACGGCGCCGGTCGCCGCAGGGGGCAGCTCCGTGCAGGCGCCCTTCGACTGCAAGATCGGCCTCTCGCACTGGCAGGAGGCCTGGTCATCCGAAAAGCGAGCTTGGTGTTGCGAGCACGCCGAGCGCGGATGCAGTCCCAGCGGCGAGGATGACGGGCAGCAGCCCGATGCCCCAACCGTCACAACGGGCCCGACGGGGGGGGCCTCGACCACTTCGCCCAAGACGACGAACGGGACTTCGAACGGCTTCGCACACCTCTTCGACCACTTCGACAGGGAATCGACCACTGATGATGCCGCCGCCAGCAGCGGAGGGGGCGTCTGCTGCCTCGTCGGCTCCGACGACGACTGCGCGACCTGCAGCATGCTGGCGGAGGCCCTGCCGAGCAGCCGCTGCAGCAAGTCCGAGACCGCGTGTGCGGCCTGTGGCCCCCGGGCGGCCTGGTGCGGCGCGGCCCCCGGCGCCCTGCACTTCGAGGCCAGGCCGGCCACCACGCCGACCGCGGCGGCCCCGAAGGCCGCGGCCGCGACCACAACCTCTCCCCGGGCTCTCCCGCCGACGGCCACCATCGGACGGGGCTAGGACGAGGATCAATCCGTTCCTCTAGCTTGGCATCGCTCGGACGTGTGCATTTCTCCTTCGGCGAGGACCATCGAGGAGCATCCTTGATGATTTGGCGAAAATGCCACGCACGAAACCGAAAAAAGCAGAGGGAATGGACGTCTGAGCGATGGCCAGCTAGGCCTCCTAACGACGGGGTCGGAGTAGATGGGGGGTCGGAGGATCGCGCCGCCTCGCCGATGCATCGCCGATGCGGCTCGATCTGGAGCCCGTGTTCCTCCGCGCCGGCGTCGCCGATACACCAGCGACGTCGCCGATGCATCGCCGAGGCGTCGGCGATGCATCGCCGATGTATCGCCGATGCGGCGCGATCCTCCGACCACATCTACTCCGACCCCATCTAGCAGGCCTCTAGTTCCAGAGCGTTCTGGAACGCTCTCCCCAGACCCCTCGGATTGGGAAGAAATCGCGACGGCAGGTGTTTCGCTATTTTCGGGCTACTGGGGCCCTGACCGGGCCTCAGGACCGTCAAAAAAGGTTTCAAGATGAAAAAGAGGGGTCCCAGGGAGGGGGTCCAGACCTCTGGGGGTCGACGCTGCGACAAAATCCTGATGTCGGAGGTCTGGGCCAGAGCGTTCCGGAACGCTCTGAGAAGGCCGCGGCGCCCGATGCCTCCCCGAGATCGGCCAGAGCACAGAGATCCTCGAGTGATCCGTACCCGATTTTATCCTCGCCCTAGCTTCGTCTTGCACCACGACGGCCGCATCAGCGCCTGCCAGTGCTGCGAAGACCGCGGCCCCGCCCCCGGCGCCCGCGCCGGCCGCCTCGAAGCATCGGCCGACGCCGGCGCCGGCACACGGCGAGGGGGCGGCTGCGGGCGGCGTGTGCTGCCTCGTCGGTGCCGAGGAGGGAAAAAACACACAGACACAATGAATCGTCCACTCCCAGGAAGATATAAGAAAGTGTGGGAAGTGGGGGGGAAAAGACAAAAGCTCGGAAGACATGGGAAAATATGGGGATGAGTTTTCTTTGTGTGTGTTTATTGGTGTGTCCTGGGGCCCCTTCAGGTGCCGAGGACGGCTGCGGCGGCTGCCGCATGCTCGCGGAGGCCCTGCCGAGCAGCCACTGCAGCCGGTCGGAGGCCGAGTGCGTGACCTGCGGCCCGCGGGCCGAGTGGTGTGGGGCGGGGGCGGGCGGCGGCGGCAGCGGCGGCCCAGCAGCCCCGGCGGGGAAGCACACAGCGGAGGCTGCCATTAGCGACGAACGAACAGCACACCCATACCCATAGGGGGGTCGTCGGGAGGAGGACTGGCTACGGGTATGGGTGCGGGTTGTCGGACCCTGGGGAACGCTCCCGTTCGAGCGGGGACCCCCTATCCGACAACACGCACCCATAGCCCTCTCCGACCCCCTATGGGTATGGGCGTGTGTTGTTGGTTCGTCAATTCGCGGGCGAAGAACGGTATGCAATAAACTGTTCCGCCGTCGGGGACGCTTGCCCCCCGGGAGGCTGCAAAGTTTCCACTCCTGCGTGGCACGGTAGGGGTGGAAGCTTTGCAGCCGCCCGGGGACAGGCGTCCCCGACGGCGGCAAAGTTTTTGTTATGCCGTCCTTCGCGCGCAAACCCCACAGAGGCTGCTGCGGCAAAGGCGAGCTCACCAGCGGCCGTCCCTTCCGACACGTCGCCCTCGGCCGGGGGCAAGGCGGGCAAGGCTCTGAAGGCCCTGGCCGGCCAAATCTCAAATGCCATCCAGGGATGCATTGGCCCTGCGGCGCGACCAAGGGTCTGATTTTCTCCACTCGGCGATGTCGCACGATGCTCCGACCTCGTGCTACCGAGGAGCAGAAAACGACGGTGCCGTGCACGTTGGGAGGTCCGTGCGGATTCCCTTGGTCGGCGCTTGGCCCCCCACACTCAGTGGCGCTCCTGACGCGAGCCCCTGGCGCTTCGCGCTCTCCATGGATGGCGTGCGGGGATGGGACCCAGCACCGACGGTAGGAACCCGCGCGCGCGGACCCCCCAAGGACTCCTGGCGTCCTGTGGTACTCTTGGGGGCCTCGTGGGGCCTCTTGGGAGTCTCGTGGCGGCACCGCGGGGCTTCTGGGGGCGTCACGGGACTTCCTGGGCGACGTCTTGGGGCGAAACGCTCGGGTCGTAGGTTCGTGTTCCCCTCTCTTGGGCCGCTCTCTTGGGGCTCTCTTGGGCCGTTTTTCCTGGTGCGCTGGCGCACTCCGGCCACACTCGAGCAGCCTCCAGGATCGAAGGCTCCCAGAGGGTGAAGGTGGCCGCACCGCGTGGTGCTGGGTCGATGTTCCACCACCACTGCCATGGATAGGAGAGAGGGGAGGGAGAGGAGGAGGAGGAGGAGGAGGAGGAGGAGGAGGAGGAGGAGGAGGAGCAGGACTCCTCCTCCTCCTGATTGATGTCCTCCTCTGATTGATGTCCTTCTCCTCCTCCCGACCCGAGGAGGAGGAGGAGGAGGAGGAGGAGGAGGAGGAGGAGGAGGAGGAGGACGAGGAGGACATCAATCAGAGGAGGAGGAGGAGGAGAAACAGAAATTTCAGGAGGAGGAAGAGGAGGAGCAGGAGGAGCGGAGGAGGAGGTGGAGGAGGAGGAGGACCTCCCCATCCTCCCTTCTCCCCCGTCCTACCTGCTGCAGTGTTGGTGGTGGAAGCTCGGCCGAGCAGTGTGGCGAGTCCGGGGGGGCCTGCGTGTGGCCGCACGGCTCGGGGGCCCAGGCCGCACCTCGAGTCCGCCCCACGGCGGCTTCGGGGCCTCCCGACGGCTCCAGGGCCGTGCGACGACGGCCGGCTCGGCGAGGTCTCTCAGCATGTCGAGGGCGCCGCACGGTCTATCTTCAAGTCGGGCGGGTCCCTCTACAGGAGGAAGGGTCAAAAACAGTCGAGCAGAAAAATCAGGGGGCGATCTTTCTGTATGTCGGATTGTGTTTCCGTGTGTGTGTGTTGGTGTACTTCCTAGCTTTCGTCCAAGCTCCGCCTGCAGGAGGGCACGCCCGACCTGAGCCTACCTCGAAGAAACAGCGATGGTATAAACATACACGTCCAGCGGCCCACGCCGATTTCTTGGATCCGCGCTCGGACCCCCCTCGGCGGCGCCTCCGGCGCCGCCCCTGGCGTGTTCCCGCCCAGCGCGGATCCAAGAAGTTCGCGCGGGCCTCCAAACATGTGCGTGCCGCTTGTTCTTCCTCCTGTCAGGAGGGAAAAACACAGACACAATTAATCGTCGATTCCCCAGAAGATATGGGATGATATTGGAAGTGTGGGGCAAGACACAAACCCAGAAAATATGGGAAAAGATGTTTTTTTTTATTTGTGTATTTATTTGTGTGTCCCAGAGTCCCTTCCTCCTGGTCTGCCACAGTGCCGCCAGGGCTCGAGCTGAACAGTGTTTTTTGGCGACTTCGAGGGCCGTCGTCGCTCTGGCTTCGTCCCGTAGCAGAGGCGGAGCGAAGACAGTACGAAAGAAACACGAAAACAAAACGATAACAGAACACACTGCTTAGTTAGCTTGAGCCGTGCGCACCGCCTCGGGACCACCAGCAGGAGTCGAGCAATTGGGGATCAACTGCAAAATCGATTCACCCCAGAACTGGAAGGTTCGTCGGATCTACGAGATGCGCGGTCGAGTGCTCGCAGATGCGCGGTCGAGTGCTCGTAGATGCGCGAACGTTTATTTCGCAAACAGTTTTTTGAGGGTGACAAAAAGGGACCGAAACCGCTGCTCCCCGGACCTCTCCCGGGGTGCGTTCTGACTAGGATCTCGAGGCGAATCCAGCGGTGGCGACGAGAGCTTCCCAGGAGGCCCAGAAAGGGGAAAAGGAGAGAAGGGTAGCAGTATTGGTGCCTTTTCCTCCTCCGCGACGTCGTGATTTTTTTGAAAACCTCGACTCCCAGAGGTCTGGACCCCTTCCCCGAGACCGGTTGTTCGTCCCGAGTCGTAATCTTACGGCCCCAGTGCCTGCCCGGTAAGGGCCCCCGGAGGCCGAAGACAGCGCAACCTTTCCCGCTTGGATTTTCATTTGGCCACGCGAGGGGGCCTGGGTAGTCGTCGGTACCTCCTCCTCCGCCTCCTCCTCCTCCTCCTCCTCCTCCTCCTCCGACGACGACGACCTCTGTGGTGCCGTCCCCTGCCCGAAGGCAGCGCCCGCCGCGGCCGAGGCCGCCGCCGCCCCCGGGGCCGCGGCCGGCGCGGGCGGGGCCGCGGCGGACGCCCACGGGGCCGAGGCGGAGGCGGCGGGCCGCTGCTGCCTCGCGAGCGAGGCCGGCGGCGGCGGCCGGCGGCCGGCGGCCGGCGGCGGGGCGGCCGGCGGCCGGCCGGCGGCGGCGGGCGGCGACGACGACGACGACGACGACGACGACGACGACGACGACGACGACGACGAAGTCGACGACGACGACGACGGGCACGACGACGACGACCCGCCTTCAGAACCCCGACGACCTGCCTCGCGAGCGAGGCGGGCGGCGGGTGGCGGCGGCGGCGGCGGCGGCGGCGGCGGCGGCGGCGACGACGACGACGACGCCTCGCGAGCGAGGGGGGCGGCTGGCGGCCAGGAGGGGGAGGTAGGGCTCTCGAGGTTCTGAAGGCGGGTCGTCGTCGTCGACGTCGTCGTCGACTTCGTCGTCGACTTCGTCGTCGTCGTCGACTTCGTTTTCAGCTCGTCGTCGTCGGCGTCGGCGTCGTCGGCGTCGGCGTCGGCGTCGGCGTCGGCGTCGGCGTCGGCGTCGGGGTCGGTGTCGTCGTCGGCGCCGGCGTCGTCGTCGTCGTCGTCGTCGGAAGGTTTGGAAGGCGGGGAGGAGGATGGCGAGCGAGGAAGGCGGCCAGCGGCCAGGGAGGGAAAACACACATTAAACAAACTTACACAACACAAAACCTTTTTGAGGCAACAAATTAAACAAGATACAAACTTATACAACGCATTAAACAAACTTATACAAACAAACAAGCGTATACAGCACATTAAACAACATACAAACTTATACAACAAATTAAACAAACTTGTGCAAATAAACGAACTTATACAATAAAGTCAACCCATTTATACAGCAACGAACAAATTTATCTGGCCCTAGAGGCCCCCTTCTGAGCCCCCCGTGAGGGGCCCTCGAGGGCTTTTTTTCTGATGTATCGCCCCCCCAGCGTACCGCGGCCCAGGGAGGGGGGCTCCAGGTTCTGAAGGCCGTGGGGAGGGAGCGTGGAATACCCAGAGATCCAGCGCATTTGAAAATCAAGACGGAGGTGCTTCGCAGCTTTCCATTTGAAAATCAAGACGGAGGTGCTTCGCAGCTTTCGGCCTCTAGGGGCCCTCGCAGGGCCCCGGGACCGTCAGCACAAACGATCCGGGACAAAAAGCAGGTCCCAGGGAATGGGTCAAGACGTCGGGGGACCCTGTATTGAAAAATCGCGTCGTCGGATCTCGGGATACGGTGAGGGCAGCGGACACGGACCCCTCAGATGTCGCCGCGCCGTCTGTTCCGACGCGCGGCCTTGCGTCTTGGGAGGGCGCCGCGGCCACCAGGGCAAATGCCGCCTCGGGTGCGGCGGGTTTGCCGTGGTTTTGCCGCGGAGTCGGCTTCGCCTACCTGGGGCGCGGGGCGCAGGGTTTGCCGTGGCTTTGCCGTGGTTTCGGTTTCGTCCATTTCGGCGCGTCGAGTACAAACGGCGCGGCGACAGATAAGGAATCCAAGGTCTGGAAGCTGGTGGGACTCCAATCGCGGATTGGCCACGCACATCACTCCTGGGCACATTCCTTAGCTAACGCCCCCACCGTAGGATAAGCTGGGTGCGCTTGCGCCATACCTGACATCCCTCCCTCCCAGCCCTTCCCATTGCGCTGATGTTTTTCTATCCGCGGGTTTGTGTGGCAGCCGACCTGGAAAAGGATGAGCAGGAGAACGAATAGCAGCAGCAGGGACTGGAGCGGGAGGAGAGGAAACGAGGGGGCGACAACGATGACGAAGGACTCGGGTGCAGAAAAGTGACCCGCGCTAGGGCGAGAGCACCATTCTAAACGACGGGAGCACAGCGTCGATCTGAACATGAGGCCCCCAGTCATATAGTATAAACGCATGCAAGAAAACAGTTCTGTCCAATCATGATTGTAAAAGACAGCACGCTGACGGCGGTGGGCTATTTTCCGAACGGAGTTGATCGGGCGGGTGGTGGTGGTGGGGGCTGACCCACACGTGGGTGAAGAAAGGGGACATAAAAAAAAATCCAGGGCCCCTTCAGGAGACGGCTATCGCCGCAAGGGGCCCCATTCAAGGCCTGTATTTTAAAGTGAGCTGGGACAAGGGCGACAGATAACGAGCGTGTGTCCGTGGCCGCTTGGCTCAAGCGGCCGGCCGCCAACATACGATTGCGCCTCATCGCGAGGCACACGACTTGCCTTCGAGACCGAAAACATATTCGCTTGAGATGGCCCGTCGCTCCCGCGACGACCTCCTCCGACTGGGACTATCGCTGCGACGGTGCAACAGAGCGGGAGCTGGGCTTCGCCTGAAGCGAAGCTGCTGGTTGGGCCTCCCAGCCCCCTTCAAACTTAGTAGCGGAGCTGGCCTATGGTGGTCAGCTCTAGCTCGACTTCTCACCATCCACGGCATTATCTGGTAGACTACTGACATGGTGGAACATCGGGGTGCAGTGGGTCTGCGCGGAGGAATGCATACAACTACGCACAATCGCGAGGACACTTGCAGTGCTACCTCTACTATCGCGGAGGCCTCCTACTCGAGTCCTACATCCCTGCGCTACTACACTCCTGATGTCCACCCACCCACTTCACATGGAAACTTTTTTGGAGATGCCATGCATGGCAACATGCGATGCGATATTGGGCCGCCGCCACCCCCACGCAGGCTTACGACAAAACACCACAAACCCCAGCCACTAATACCCAACCGCGACCTACGGGGCCATTAAATTAGCATTGTTATATTTGGCCTCATAGGGGTTGCTATCGGGTGTGCTGTGGGACACATGCTTGGCGGAAACGACACAAGAACAACCGGCCCCCCTTGGGCCATCAGAGTTTCCCCCGGAGTCATCAACTTTGGTGTTAACAGTGGTGGTCGTCATGCCGGTGGCGTCACCTACATCATGTTCCTCCTTAGCACGAAGTTTGAGAACTCAGAGGAGGAACGCCAACTTCATTCGGGAACGGCTCTCATCGACTCTCGCGTCCATGCGGGAGAACGGATCGACCAAACACTAGCGCGCTTCGAGATAGTCCGCTACGAGGCTGAAACGGTAGGCTTTAACATCCCCAATTTTCCAAATCCTAACAGATATCCTGTTCAGAGCCTTCGGGGCGGGGGCGTCGCGTGCACAACAACTCCTACAGCCCATCGACCACCAACTCCCGAGGAACCAACAACCATGCAATGCTTTACTTGAACGCATGAGGTCATATGCCCATATTGCTGAGCGACCCCCATCGCAATATTGGTGATATCTTTAGCCGCGGTCACCGCGCCGAAACCTTTCATACTGGAACTAATGCAGGGCAACCTGCTATAAACGTCCGGAACGACGATCCGCAACCAACGGAGACCACCACTCTATAATCCCAAAGTGGTGGTCTGCCTACGGGGTCGCAAGACTCCCGGGCTAGATATTCGGGGCCGTCGGCAACGGCGGCCCCTACACAAGCCACTACCCTTGCAGGCTCAGCGGGGCAAACCGCCGAGTCTGACTTCAACTCTGGAACCGACGCCGACACGTCATCAGATGACGAGACGACCGCCCGAGACTATTCCGACATGCCCACGTATCTCACGGAAGAACAGCAGGCTCATTGGTTGCTTCTAGCACATCAAAATCATCAACGCAGATGGAAACGGCTTATGACGAAGCCAATTCGCAAGGCACGACGTACTATCCGACGGGCACTTAGGGGAAAAGGCAAAGGGTCGAGGCAAGGGCAAGGGCAAACGACGGCGATCACATGGCAGCGGTATGCTAGCATTCCTGGCATCCCTTACTGGACCACAGCATGAAGAATTATTCCTGGGCGCAGGCAGGGGCCGTAGGCATGCCTCAGGAAAGGGTAAGGGATGCCGGGGCAGCCCGAAAGATGCTAACGGTAAAACCATGGAACGTGACATCTGCCATGGCACACAACATTTCCGCCGTGGGCGCCCCCGAGGCGATGGGGGAGGCAGGGATTTGTCAATGCATTTGGCTCAAACCGATTCGGACATGCCGCATGTTGATTGGGAGACGCCATTGGCCGACCTTGCCGACAACCCCACCGCAGTCGTTAATTTCGCGGCTGCCGGGCATCTAAGTGCCAGCGAGTCCTCAAAGCAAAGAGCACTGAGTTAAGGATACGCGTGCGTGGACAACGCGCTACGACAACTGAAGCCAGATATGGCATTTCACGCCATTTACTTCGCGTCGTGAAAACTGAACTCAAAAAGTTAGACGTACCCTTTGTATCCACGCGACTGCTGCATGAAGCTTTGTTTGCCGCCAATGCGTTCACTTTCTACAGCGAGGTGTCTCCACGCAGCGCTCCATTTGGACGGCAACCAGCAATGCTTCCTGACCTGCCTGTTCTGGAGCATGAAAAGCCGACAGAAACATCCGATCATTTCCGAGGACAGGTGGTTCGCCCGTCATGCATTGAAGCTATCACACAAGTTACTTCAGTAGCCAAGACCACTCGTGAACTACGCACTAAGACAATTACCACCGATCCGCACAACTACGACGAAGGAGACTTGGTCGACGATCATCGTCCCACAACTACGAGGGGCGACTGAGGAGGCTGGAATGGCCCTCCCCGGCTGCACGGAACGACCCCGACAGGGGTCCAGTTATTCTTCGAGTGGGAAATCGCGATGTACAGGTCCAACACTGCGACGCATGACATTCACTATACATCGAAACTTCGATCGCCCGAGAGATTGTTTCTGACAACACTGCGCTGCGGTCAGCGTTGACATCTGTCGCCGGTCTACCTGCGGGGAGACCTGCCATGACGCTTGGCTATGTCCCGAGAAGAAAGGGAACGCTTCCGATGACAAGTGCAAGCCGACTAACTCTCAAGGTACATTTAGCTCGGCAATACTTTATCTGGGACTTCTTTCGCATCGAGATTGTAGTCTCTGTTAAGTTAGTTAAGAGTATCCACGAGCTACCTCCAGTGGCTTATGCTGGCAGCTGCGCATTTGTAGATTATGACAACGACGTGAACCCAGGCTTCTACGACTATGAAGCCGAAGGCGCTGCCCTGAATGTATGATATACTTGGATCAGCACATTCGAGGGTCATCCAGTGCCTAAGGTCCACTAAACCTCAAGGGGTCTTCGGTCAAGACATGGCAGAATTTGAGGAACTGGCTGACGTTCCGACGCAAGACAACAACGCGAGAGAAGCCCCAGAAGCCGAACCACCACAGGAGGATGGACCGCTTTCTACGAGCTATGTGGAATCAGAAGCGGACCATGAGGCACACATTATGCAGGCGCGGTACACAGGGCTACATGAAGAAATTGAACTCTTGGAGGCATCTCCATTAGATGACCTATACACTGTACCCGCAAATCTGATCGCTGACAACAGTGTGCTGGTCACGGTAGCGGAAGAACAACGGGGGCACCTGCCTGCGCGGGGCCATCCGCGCGACTCCGACATCGAGAAGTCGCAGCATGTCCCAGTGTGTTCCACGGACGAAGCACATCGTTACGGATTGGCTTCGGACGAAAACGTTCAGTATATAGAACTCAGCTTAACTGCAGAAAGGTCAAAGGTAGTCCTATCCGAGCAACGACATAGGATGTTAGACTTCGACCGCGCCACCCCCACGGGAGCATGCAATTTCCGCCTCATAAGGAGCTGCGGTCGTCGAGGAGGACGACCTCCTCACGAGGGCCGATGCTCAGGCGAACCCAGTTAAGGTTTCAAAGGACATATATGCTGAACTCAAGGAATGGTTTGACAACGAGCGCTTCAAGATGCAATATCTATATATGTATATATATACATACATATATATATGTATATATATACATATGTGTAACCAAAGTGTTAGACATCATGACTTCGAGGTACGAATATAAGTGGAAGTTCGTAGAGAGAGAGAGAGAGAGAGAGAGAGAGAGAAGGGCGAGATGGAACGCGCCATCGGATTGCGCCCGGCACCTCGGGGTTACCATGGGCCTCGAGGCATTCGACGTGGAAACATTCTCAGGAACAGCGCGGCGGCCAAGTCAGAGATTTCCCGCGAGCACGGGCGCGCGCAAGAAGCAATGGATCATTGCTTCCCTTGACATCAACATCGCTTTCCTGGAAGGGTTAACCTTCCAGGAACTTGCTGAGGCAACCGATGAAAAGGGACGCGTTGCGTGCTTTACCTTGCCGCCTGGACCAGCATCGGTGCTTCGATCCCTTCCAGGATTCGAGCGCTACGACGAGTCGAAGCACTGGTTGCAACGCTTCAAGCCAGGCACCGGCGCCAGAGCCTTCTCACTGGAGCTCAGAGAGACCACGAGGGGCGCTGGACTCAGACCCACGTCCTACGACGAGGACTTCGAGACCAGCAGTAACCTTCTCACAGCCAAACATGTTGATGATATCAATATGGCTGGCACTGAGGACACCATTGACAAGCGCGTCAAGCGCGTCGAGGACTTGTTTTGGCAAGTGTAAACTCAACAAACATACATGTAACACCTGTGGTGTGATATTCACCAGTGATGGGGGCGGCAATGTTACACTGGGTCAAGATGAATACATCAAGCAGCTCCGCCCCATGCAATATCCTGGGCTCACAGGCACCAAAGACGGTTGCTGACATGTTTGTCAGCCTCAGAGGCGCGTTGGCCCACGCATTAACCACTCTCCCTGCAACGTGTCCAAGAGCCGACCGGCATACAGGTGCGACGACTGAACGACGATTACCAGGGAGCTGCAGGCCTGCCTTAAGAAGATCGCCTATCGACCGATGAGTCCAACGGGCGAGGTTGACCTGCACAGTGACTCCAGCTATTGGTCTTAGTGGAGATGCCGATGACGAGGTGAAAGGCCATGGCATTCGCGGGGCAAACCTGCTACGGCGCGGAAACACGCCAACTGGTACGCCTGTCGTCCATCTGACCGATGCGTACTGCAAGTCTCACCGCTTGCAAGTCCGCTCGAGCTCTTTAGCAGAAACACTAGCAGCAGCCCGTAACCTAGAGGACTGCTATCCCACGATCGTTACTCTGCACGAACTCCACGCAGGACCACTGACACCCACTCAGTTGAAGTACATGTTGAGATGGGTGGCCTAAACATAAAAGGTCACATTGAACAATGATGCCGGATCTGTCTTCAAGTCCGGATCAAACAAAGACCTGAAAAAAAAAGCCGACCGAGTGTACACTTTTGGGACACATCAGTTGAATACAACAGATGACGGAGCGAGGTATAGCGCATAGTATTTAGCGGTGTGACACTCGCGACATGACTGCGGGTGGTCACACAAAAAGGGCATTGATAGAGATATGCTCCTACAGGCCATGGGAGGAACGCAATCCTTCAAGCATGATTTAAAACGTCATATTCCGTAACGGGCCGGCCAGACAACATCGTCTGAGGCCGCCTGAGTAGCACTCGCTTTCACAGCGACGTGTTCGCAAAGCAAATTGCGCGCAATGGCGCTTGCTTGCGGGTTCACCTTCCTTACGAACCTGCCTTTTTCTGCCTTTTTGTACATATTTACCGTATAGTGGTGGCGGACTCACGCTTCGTCTCCCTCCCCCCGACTCTAACATGAGTTGGGACAAGGGCGAGAGATAGCGAGCGTTTGTCCGTGGCCGCTTGGGCTCAAGCTCTTGCCGCCAACATATGATTGTGCTTCATCGCGAAGCGCATTACTTGCCATCGAGACCGAAAACAGATTCGCTTGAGATGGCCCGTCGCTCCCGCGACGACCTCTTCCGAGTCGGACTATCGCTACTATGGTACAATAGAGCATGAGTTGGGCTTTGCGTGAGGCGAAGCTGCTGGTTAGGCCTCCCGGCCCCCTTCAAACTCCTTTCCCTTGACCCCCATTTGGATCACCCCCCAATTACCACCCGCCCGAGTTGGCGAGGAGACGAGGAAGTGGGGTGCATGGGGGGCGAAGGTGCCCGAGGAGGGGCGACGCTTGAGGAGCTGGGGGGAGCCCGAGGAGGAGCTCGAGGAGGAACCCGAGGAGGGTTGCGTTGGCAGCGGTGCGCCGCTGCTGCCGCCGCCGCCTGCCCCGCGAGGACGCCGCGGATCCCTGCGGTTCCTGCTTCGGTTCGGCGTGGTCGGACGCCGGCGGCGCCTGCGGCTCTGCCGACGCGTGCGCGAGTTGCGGGCCGCAGGCGGCCTGGTGCCCAGGGGGCGCGACGGAGGCCGCCGCCTCGTCCTGCTGCCGGCTTCTGGCTCCCTGCCGTTTCTCACCAATTCCGTCCTCCTCTCCCCCCCCTCCTCTCCCTCTTCCCTCGCCACTCCCTCCTCCCCCTCCTCCCTTTCCCTCCTCGTCCTCCTCCTCCTCCTCGTCCTCCTCCTCCTGCTCCTCCTCCTCCTCCTCTCCCCCCCCCACTCCCCTCATGACACATACCTCATCCCCCTCTCCTACCTCCTCCACTACATCCTCCCCCTCCCCTCCCTCCCGTTCTCCCCTCCCTCGTCCCCTCCCTCCCTCCTCCCTCGCCCCCTCCCTCCCCTCTCTCCTTCCCCTTCCTCCCCCCTCCCCCATCGCTGAATGACCAGGGCAGCCCCTCTCCCGCCTGAGTGCTCCCTACTCCTGCGGGCACGGGTCTCCCCGCGCTGGACCCGCAGCCAACGCCAACACAGCCTGGCATGAGTTCGCGGCAGGCCTGTGACATCAGCCATTTCAGCGGCAACAGTCGCTCGGTTCGAGCGTTTCCTCACGGGCCCCACTCTGGTGCCGAGCGGGCGTTTTTTTACCCCCACGGGCAGACTCCAGAGTCCTGAGCCCCCCCACCACTTGCTCGTCTTCCTCGTCCTCCGTCGCCCGTTGTTCTCCCCTGAGTCGTTGTCCGCCTCGTGCTTGGTCTCCATCACTTCTCCTCGATGATCTGCCATCGAGAATAATATAATCCCCAATGAAAGCGTAGCTGAACTTGGGCCCCCGTCTTTGCATTAGGCATGATCAATATGGGCTGCTCGGTTTGATACATCTGTTGCAAAGTCAGATTTAGTCCTAATGTGTGCGGCATCTTGAACTTAGACCCGCTCTCAAAATGGCTAGGGGTGCTTCAGTTGCTAAACAACGATGTATCGGTAGGGTCGCTGTGGCGTTTCGCTGGAGACTTGTTCACACGGTGTGATCCTTCAACTCGAGGCTCCCATTCACAAAGATGGAAGGCGGGCCGTTTTTCTCCTCCCTCCTCCCTCCTCCCTCCTCCCTCCTCCTCCTCCTTCTCCTCTTCCTCCTCCTTTTTTTGGGGGGGGGGAACTCCCTCCTCCTCCTCCTCCTCCTCCTCCTCCCTCCTCGTCCTCCTCCCTCCTCCCTCCTCCCTCCTCCCCCTCCTCCTCCTCCTTCTTCTCCTCCTCCCCTTTTCTTGGGGGTGGGGAGCTCTCGCCCCTGCGCCACGCGCAGTTGTCCTCGACGCTTGCAGCAGGTACCAGGGCGGAGGGCGGGCCGCCTTCAGAACAAGAGTTTGTCCCCATCGGCGCCGCGCGCATGCGTCTTTTAATGGTTTGCGGCAGCTGTGCACGGACAGACTTGCCTTCAAACTGGAATGGTCGATGTAGCGCTTTGCGCTCAAACTGGAATGGAATAGGCTCGCCTTCAAACTGTGATGGATAGGCTCGCCTTCAAACTGGAATGGCTCGCCTTCAAACTGGAATGATCGCTTCAAACTGAAGCTGAAAGCTTGCATCAGCTGCAGGGGTGACGGGTGGTTACGTTTCGAGATGTGGCTGTTGCCGCAGCGCCGTGCGCATTCGTGTGTCAAGCTTGCAACGTTCACCAGGATGCAAGGCGGGTTGTGCAGGGTGGGGCTCTCGTCTCAGCGCGCGCACGCTCGTCTTGATCGCCCACTACAGATACAGCCATGCAGGAAGGGAGCTTTCCAACATGGGGACCCCCATCCGAACTTTGTCTCGACGGTCTGAGGGAGGCGCTGCGGCGGCTCCCCAAGTCATCGAGAATATCAGAGCCCCTAACTCGAGTAGCACCATGAAGGCGTGGCCTGACTTGGGCCCTCGCTTGTGCACAAGGGGTCCGAAGCCTGGGCGGTGTCGTTCGACGCGTCTGCAGAAAAAGACCCCCTTTACCCCTCAGGGTTCTGGCCCTCCTAACTTCTCGGCATCGCTCGGACGTGTGCATTCTTGCTTCGGCGAGGACCATCGAGGAGCATCCTTGATCATTGGGCGAACGAAACCGCGCACGAAACCGAAAAAAAAAGCACAGGGAATGGACGCCCGAGCGAGGGCCAGAC
Source organism: Prorocentrum cordatum (assembly GCA_963575745.1). NCBI lineage: Eukaryota > Dinophyceae > Prorocentrales > Prorocentraceae > Prorocentrum > Prorocentrum cordatum. The sequence goes on along the minus strand of CAUYUJ010013825.1, from coordinate 376,231 downwards.
TTAGGCCCCCTCCCAAGGGATTAGGGAGCCTCCTATGGATGCTCACCAGGCGACGGCCGCCGTCGACCCCGACGACGAGCCCTTCGACCCCTTCGGAGCACTGCTGACGCCCGGAGGCGCCTCGCAGGCACGGGGCGGCGCGCGCGCTGCAAGCCCGGCCGGCCCTCGCCCGGCCCTTCTTCCTGCTGCTGCCGCCCTTCTCCCTGCCGCCCCCTCCCCTCCCCTCCCCTCCCCCCCCCCCGTCCCCCCTCCCTCCCCCCCTCCTCCTCTCCCCCCCCCCCCCCCTTCCTTCCCCCCTCCTTCCTGCGCCCCCATCCTTCCTCCCCGTCCCTTGCTCCGCCCAGTCCCCCCCTCCCCCTCCCCTCCCCCTCCTTCCCCCTCCCCGTCCCTTGGTCGTCCTGCTCGTCCGCCGTCGCCCCATCGACCTCCTCGTCGTCGTCCTCTCTCTCGCACGGCTACGGCAGCCATCCCTTGGCGCCGCGACCTGAGAGCGCGGCCGATGGCCGCCCGCCGCCCGCGGTGCAGCTTTCCGCTCCAGGTCCACTGGCGGCCCTTCTCGCACGCGCTTGTCCGTGCATGTGTTCCATGGCATGAGGTGCCCGGCTTGTTGCCACTGCCAGATCTGCTCACGCGCTTGTCACTGTTGGCCCCCAAGTGATGCCAGCACAGTGGAACACATGATCGTTCACGGCTTCAGGTACCGCCTGAGGAGTATCCTACAGTCCACGAGCTCTGTCCAGGCAAAGGTGGCAATGGCTTGATGGACCTCAGCATCGGTGGAGAAGCGCACGTACCCGTGCCCCATCGACCTGCCCTAGACGATGTCGCCATCTGTGAACAGTCTGCAGTAGTCCACCGTGCCCGCCTGCTTCATGTGGTCCTTTAGGACACGCCAGCCAACGTCGTAGGAGAGGTTCGGGAAGTAGGCCAGGTTCTCGCCGTACACGCTGTTGTCTCGGCCAGAGTCCTTGCCGACTCCGCCCTGGTGTGCGGCGCCACTGTCCGCTGCCATTGCCGGTCCTTCCTGCTCCCGATGACTCACGCACAGAGTTGATGCTGTCGCGAATCCAAGTCTCCTACTGCCGCCGGCTGCCGCTGCTGGCTTGTCTCGTACGCGGTGGTAGCTGATGGCGTCTGGTCTCCAGCCTCTCCTTCGCTGGCAGCCACTGACGGCTTCCCTCCTGCCCCGCATGCCCCGTCCGCGTCCTCCACGCCCTCCTCGCCGTTGCCAGACATCTCCTGCTCCTCCTCCGCCTCCATCGCACGTTGGGCCTTTTTCATCTCGGTGGTGAGCAGTGCTCTACTCTAGACTCTTCGCGTAACCTTGCGAGCTCATCGAGAAACAATGCCCGGCGAGTTGCCCTGATCAGGGCTGTGGACGAGCGTGCAGTGGAACAAAGGGATGTGGAAGCCGTCGCAGCCCAAGAAGGGGAACGGAGGAGGAATTCGGAGGAGGAGGAGGAGGAGGAGGAGGAGGAGGAGGAGGAGGAAGGGGCCAGATGCTCGTAGATGCCTCTCGGAGTCTCTTCGGATGTCTCTTAGAGCGTCTTGGAATCATCTTGGAGCGTCTTAGGGGGCCTCTGGGAGACCCCTGGGGGCCTCTTGGAGCGTCGAGGATGCATCGGGGGAGCCCCTTGAGGCCTCGTGGGGGTCTCTTGGGAGCATCTTCGGGACCCCTTGTTGGTCTCTTGGGGCCTCCTGGGCGCCTTTTCGGGCACTTTTGGGAGCCATGGGGGCCATCTTGGGGCCATCTTGGAGGAGCTCGATCCACAACGGGGGGTCCTCCGTGAGCCTCGCCCCTCCCCCCCCCCCCCCAGGCCAACATTGTGCCAAAACCTGTAGCAAATCTATGATTTGTGCCTTCTCGCCGAGGCCTTCTTGGACGCTCCAATCGGTCGCGGGGCACCCCGTCCTGTTCTGGGGGAGGGGGTCGGTGGGGGGTCGAGACGCCCTCCCCGCCCGCAAGCTGTCTCGCTGCCGCCCGCCCTCTCAACACATAAGTAGCACCCCGGCCTCAGCATGTTCGGCGGTCGTCTATGGACGGGCAGCTACTGGGAACCAAGACAGACCCCGTGTGCGCGATGGGGCGAGGTGCGCTACGCGCGCAAGGCGCGCCAGGTGCGCCAGGCACCCCCGGGGGCCCAAGCGTGCCGTGCACGCCTCGCGTGCCAGATGCGCTTCGTGCTCCACGTGCGCCATGTGTGCCGCATGGTCCAGCCGCGCCAGGTGCGCCTCGTCCGGGGCACGCGCAGAGTGTGCCAGGTCCGCCCGCGCATGTAACAGCACACATCGGGAAACGTGTCGGCCCCCACCATCCTTCTCCAAATCCAGTGCACAATCGCGGCGGGAACGCCATCATGGTGTCTGGTGGGCCTGCATACAGCAGGCAATACGCCAGCACCTCCGCTGCCCTTCTCAAACTCTACTGGACAGTGATCGCAGGCCGCCCGTGATTCAGATTTAGCCGCGACGTGCATGTTGTATGTTTTCTTGTTGGTCAGGGATGGTGGCCGTGCGCAAAGCAGGCAATACGAGGGTATCCACGCCATCCCGGTCCAAAAATAACAACATGTTTGCGGGGCTCACGAGCATGACCCATGATTTTGCCCCAAATATGTTTGTTCGACAGGGGTGTTGAGGCAGGGGGGGTTCGTTGGTCCTGGTTGGCGGCGGGTCGCCTGGGGGAGGGGTTGTTCATTAAGAGGGAGCGGTGATCAAACCTGTCCCCGACGGAGAAGATCTGGGGTTGTAAGAGGAAACGCTCCAAACCACCTACGCCCAAAAGAGCTTGTGGGATGTCACCATTGCCTCGTTTGGCTGCGTGTCTGCAGACACTCGCCAGAAATCGGTCAAGGTCTTCTTGAGCCATTAGGTCACGCCAGACCAGTAGGTCACGCAGCCAGTAGGCCACGCCAGCGGCGTCACCATTTACGACCGCCTGCTGTAATTAGGGCGTCCGCGTCCAATTCGTAACAGTATGTTGTTGGCCGTCCGACGGCGTAGCTGATGTCATCTGGCTCCTGCCTCGCGTTTCCGGGTCTCTACCATCTCGACGATGGTATCGGGTTCGTGTTTTGTGCCTCTACCATCTTGGCTGATGCCGTCGGGCTCGTGCTTAGCAGCACCACGCTCGTAGCCGATTGCGTCGGGCTCGTACTTCACGACACCACCGACGTATTGCGAAGGCCTGACGGCCGGTGCCGCCGACCCTGTTCGCAATGCGCAGCAAGAGGCACGGGCTGTGGGATGGTTTGGGGGAACGGGGAGAAGGACGAGAAGGTGGGGGAGGGAGGTGTCGTATCTGACCCGGGACTTCCCCGGGACTCCCCCGGGACCCCCCCCGGGACCTCCTCTCCCCCCCCCGTCGGGGAAGGGAAAGGGAAGGGGCTTCCCTTCGACTCAATGACGACGTTGCTCAAGGTCGGTACGGGGGGGGGGCGTCGTATCTGACTCGGGGGGGGGGTCGCTACCCCCCCCGCTACCCCCCCCCCCCTCCCGGCGGGGGAGGAATGAAAGGGAAGGGGCTTCCCTTCGACTCAATTACGAGGTTGCTCAAGGTCGGCTTGGCTGGAGCCCAGGGGAAGAGGAGTCCCAGGGGGGGGCGTCGTATCTGACCCGGGGGGGGGGTCGCTACCCCCCCCCCCCTCCCGGCGGGGGAGGGATCAAAGGGAAGGGGCTTCCCTTCGACTCAATTACGAGGTTGCTCAAGGTCGGCTTGGCTGGAGCCCAGGGGAAGAGGAGTCCCAGGGGGGGGCGTCGTATCTGACCCGGGGGGGGGGTCGCTACCCCCCCCCCCTCCCGGCGGGGGAGGGATCAAAGGGAAGGGGCTTCCCTTCGACTCAATTACGAGGTTGCTCAAGGTCGGCTTGGCTGGAGCCCAGGGGAAGAGGAGTCCCAGGGGGGGCGTCGTATCTGACCCGGGGGGGGGGTCGCTACCCCCCCCCCCCTCCCGGCGGGGGAGGGATCAAAGGGAAGGGGCTTCCCTTCGACTCAATTACGAGGTTGCTCAAGGTCGGCTTGGCTGGAGCCCAGGGGAAGAGGAGTCCCAGGGGGGGGCGTCGTATCTGACCCGGGGGGGGGGTCGCTACCCCCCCCCCCTCCCGGCGGGGGAGGGATCAAAGGGAAGGGGCTTCCCTTCGACTCAATTACGAGGTTGCTCAAGGTCGGCTTGGCTGGAGCCCAGGGGAAGAGGTCTCCCAGGGAAAGGGAAGGACAGAGACGACGAGTACAAAGAATGACGGAGATGACGGCTCGAACGGAAAAGCCCCTCACACACGCCGACAGGGTCGGCGGATTTGATGGCGCTGCCCTGGCGCTTCGCGAATCCGCTCTCCGCTGCTGGGCGTCCAACGCCGTAGCTGATGGTATCGGACTCGCGCTTCGCTGTACCACCCTCGTAGCTAATGGCATCAGGCTCGCGCGTTGCGACACAGCACTCGTCTTAGCTGGTGGCTTCGGGCTCGTGCTGCGAGACACCTCCCTCGTAGCTGATGGCGTCGGGGAACACGCTGCAATCTGCCCCTGCCTTGTAATGCTTGTCTGCCACGGACTACCACTGCCGTCTCCCGCGCGCCTACCACATCCACCCTGGTGGTCTCCGCCTGGTGGCAGGGGTCGTGGGGCGGGCCTGGCTTGGCTTTCCTCCTTCCGACACGGCCGTCCCTTCTTGAAAGCACCACTGCAGATCTGGAGCTGGTGGCGTGCAGTAACGTCTGCATTGGTCGCGTCTGCTTCTCGCGAGCGTTGCCGCCACCACTTCTCGCACGCAGGGCACAGGCACTGCAGACAGCCACTGCCTGTCACTGCCATTGCCTTCTCGTACATCCACACTGGTCCCGTCCTGGCGGAGGGGGTCTTGGGGCGGTCCCGGCTTGAATTCACCTCCTTCCACCACTGCCGCCCCTATTTGCAAGCACTACTGCGGCCCTGTAGCTGATGCCGCGCACACTGCTGCCAATGCTCCTGCGGTTGCTGCCACTGCGGTGGTCGCTTCTCGCACGCTGTGGTTCTGGCACGTGTTTCCGTACATGTCTGGCGTCCAGTGTTGTTCCCAGAGCTGGTTCTTGTTATGCCTTTGTTGCCACTGCTGATCAGGATGCGTCCTCTGCTGCCGATGCGTCCACTGCTGCCGAGGTTGCACTTTTTCCAGCGGCCATTCTTGCTGGCTCCACGGTTTCCTCCATCCTTGCAGCTCCCTTTGTACTTTGTCCATACAGTGCAGTTTTTAATACATGCTCCGCGTGCGGATCATTTATCAAACATGCAGGGATTTAGCATAAAAAACAACGATGAGTTCATGCATACATTGATTCATACATTAGTCATGCATGTTAAATCCCATACTTTTAAGCATCCTATGGATTAAAAGCTGCCCTGCATGCACTGCTTCTGCTCCTGCGGCTCGACGTCCAGGGACCGCTGGAGATCGCCTCTCCTATGTATGCACTGCTTCTGCGTGAAAAGCTGCTCTGTGTGCACTGCTTCTGCTCCTGCGGCTCGACGTCCAGGGACCGCTGGAGATCGCCTCTCCTATGTATGCACTGCTTCTGCGTGAAAAGCTGCTCTGTGTGCACTGCTTCTGCTCCTGCGGCTCGACGTCCAGGGACCGCTGGAGATCGCCTCTCCTATGTATGCACTGCTTCTGCGTGAAAAGCTGCTCTGTGTGCACTGCTTCTGCTCCTGCGGCTCGACGTCCAGGGACCGCTGGAGACCGCCATGTTCCGCGGGCGGCCCCGGCGGGCGAGGCAGGCCTCCCGCGGGCGCCCAGACCAGGCCGCGAGGACCGTGCCCCGCTGCGCGGCCGCCCTCTCTCTTCGGGCCTCCCCCCGCCCTGCACGCGGGGCCCCTCCGCAGCGCCGCAGCCCGGGGGTGGCTCGACTAGGGTGATTGGCTTGTTTTCCACCACCACCACCATACGTTGGAGGGGAGAGGTCCTCCTCCTCCTCCTCCTCCTCCTCCTCCTCCTCCTCCTCCTCCTCCTCCTCCTCCTCCTCCCCCTCCAACTTATGGTGGTGGTGGTGGAAAACACGCCCATCATAGGGGGCTGCATGCGAACCCTGCCCCTGCCCCCCACGAGTTCTGAGGGGGAGGGGGGGGTTCGCTTCGCTCGGGAGCTCCCGAGCGAAGGGCACGCCACCCTCCCCCTCAGGACTTCGTGGGGGGGTATAGGGCAGGGTTCGCATGCGGCCCCCCATCGACGCGCGAGCGGATCGCCCCTGCCGCGCCGCGGCGGAGAACAAAAAAGAACACGTTGTCCATTGCTCGGCGGCGCGCGAGCGCGCCGCGCCGAGGCCGCAGGCTCAGACGCGGCGGGGGCGCCCGCCGGGCCTCGCACGGTCCGCCTGGCCCGGGCCGGCCCCCGCCGCCGGCGGCGCTCGCGCGGGCGGGCGCGGTGCCGGGGGGGGCGCGCGTGCGGGGCGGCGCAGGGCGCCCTCTTCTGGCCCTGCCCCTCGCGCGCCTGCGGGGCAGGTCGCAGCGCCACCGCCCGGGTGGCTCGGCGCGGGAGCGGATGGCCTCCGCCGCGCCGCGAAGTCCCCGGACGGGGCGGCCGCGGGTCGGGCCGCGTCGTCCTCCTTGGGCGCCCTTGCTTCACCTCCTCCTCCCCTTCCCTTCTTGCATCACCCCTTCTCCTCCATCTCCTGCCCTGTCCTCCCACACCCTTTTCGCCCACGCCCTGTTCCACCCCCACCCCCTCCCTCTCCCCCCTGCTCTTCCCCCCACCCCTCCGTTCCCATCGCCCTCATCCATTCGACTCTGCCCACCCCCCTCCTCTCCATCTGCCCCCCCGTTCGCCTCTTCCCCCCTCCCCTCCCCTGACCTTCCAGGGGGGCTAAAAAATAACACCAGGACCTTGACGTCTAAATAAATTTTTGTCGAAGGTTTAGGCAGTCCAGATAGGTCTATAGGTCTGGAGGGCTATATCGAAGACGCCTACGGCAAATCACCGCCACCCCATGTTGAAAAGCGTCTCTGTGGCCAAACGTTTGGGTCCAGAGCTTGGATCTGTTATCGGACCAGTTGTTTCCCGAGCCGCTGTGGAAACCTTTCGGGGAACACTTCGAGGAACATGGGGCGGAGGAGCAGGAGAGGGAGGATGATGTTGATTAGGAGGGCGATGGGGAGGAGAATGTGCAAGAGGAGAAGGAGGCCTCCTTGGAGCCTCTTGAGCTACCTCTGATTATAGCGAGTAGTTGCATCAATCTCACACGCCATACACGCGCACCCTCTGTGACGTGCCATGGCACGCACCCATTGCGACACGTACGTAATCTTACGCGCGAACCTTTTTTGTTGCGACGTGTTCCGTCATCCACCCACTGGGGTTCTTGTAGCAGTAGTGCTAGTACGAGGTGTGGTCTCCTTTGTGGCTCTTTGAGGGCCTCCTTGGCCGTCGTAGGGCGTTCGTGGCTCGTCTGACGTCGTCGGAAGCCGTCCATGGGGTTCTCTCTGAGCCGACTTGGGGTCTTCTTGGGGCGCTTCAGGGCCGTCCTGGAAGAGGATTCTGAGTGTATTGGAGGCCCCAGCGGCTGTAGATCTGGCCGTCTTTGGAAGCCGTTGGCGACCTCCTTGGGCTTCGTGGAACTTTTTGGGAGCTTCCTGCGAGCTTCTTTGGTCGTATTGGAGCGTTCCTGGCCAGTCGGACGTCGTTGGAAGCCGTCTTGCATGCCATCTTGGGTGTCTTGGAGACCGCTTGTGCCATCTCGGAGCCCTCTTGAGGCTTCCTTGGGGCCTCTGGGTTCCGTCATGGGGCCATCTTGGAGGCTTCTTGGGCGATGTTGGGCCGATCTCAGGGGTCTGTTGGGCCGTCTCGGGCCGTCGAAGAACCGACACAGCAGAAATGCCAACATCCGGCAAAACCTCCGACAAATCAGTGATGTTGGCTTCTTCGGGCCTTCCAGGAGAACGTCTCGGAGGCCTCTTGGGCCATCTTGGAACCCTCTTGGGCATCTCTGGGGTCCTCGTGGGCCATCTTGAAGCCATCTTCGGCCGTCTCGTGCGCATCTGGGAAAACGCGCGTTCTGTGGTCGCTTGGAGGGGAGCCCGGGGACGCCCGGGGGGGAGGGGGGGTTTAACCCCCCCCCCTTGGCCTGCCTCTGGTCATCGTCGCTGCGTTCCCGCCGTCGGCGCTGCTGGCCGCCGCCAGCGCCGGCACCGGCGCTGGGGGAGGGGGGGTGTTGAAGAAATCCCTCCCCCCCTTGTGAGAGGGGGGGGGGGGTCGGGGGGGGAGGGGGTGTTGGTGGGGGAGGGGAGTCCCCCTGGTTTGGATCGACGGCGCCGAGTGTTGGGGGGGGGGGCACCCCCGGGTTCGAAACGCGCCACCACATGTTCCCAAGGCAAGCGCCCGTGAAACGCGTTCCTTCGCATCTGGGGGCCATCTTGGGATCTCTTGGCGCCATCTTGGCTTTATTGGAGGCGTCTTGGAGGCAATCTTGGGCCATCTCGACCCTCTGGGAGGCACCTTGGAATACATTTTGGACCATCTCGGGCAAGAAAAGCATTGACGTGTACAGTTTCCAGGTGGCTGGCGCGCTAGGCCGAACCCCAGGGGGAGATCTTTTGCAAAAAGAACCAATACCAAGCCGCATGGGATTCATCGCGCCAGGCACCCCTGTGGCAAGCCAACAAAGGGCGGCGGATCGAATGGCCTTAGGCCCATCCCGACACCGTGCCTGGGTTGTGGGTGTGAAGCTCATTGGATGTTCGCTGGGATCTCGAGGGAGGCCTCCCAGAGGCCTCTTGGAGTCAGTTTGTAGATCTCTTGAAGGCTGGGTTGGAGCCTCTTGTCGGCCTCTGGGGAGCCTCTTGGAGCCTATTGGGGGCCTCTTGGAGGCCTCTTCGAGTCTCCTGGGCGCCTCTTGGGGCCTCCTGGAGGCCTATTGGGGCGGAAGGCTAGGATTACCGGGTCTTCCCTCTCGTTTGCTCCTTTCGGGATGTCTTGGGGACGCCTTGGGCTGCTTGGGGCGCCTCTTGGGCCGTCTTGCGGCGCTCTTATGCCATCTTCGGGCCCTCTTGGAAGCCTACTGGGCCGTTTCGGGATGGTTTTGGGGGGCCTCGTGGGTCCTCTTGGAGCGTCAGCAAGTCGACAAGGCAAGACCGCCCAAATCTTTCAAACACCCCAAGGCAGATCAATGATTATTGCCTCTTGGGGGCCCTCTTGGAGACCTTTGAGGCGTTCTGTGGGCCTCTTGGACCATCTTGAGTCCGTCATGGGCGTCTTGGAACGCTCTTTCGGCGACTCGGGGCCTGTTGGACCGTCTTGGGAGCCCCGTGTGGCCCTCTTGGCCCATCAGCGGGCCCTCTCTGGCCTGAAAGCGTTATGCGGGAAGCCGCGGGAGGGCCCAGAGGGCACGCTGCAAGCCTCGCCAAATTTGGCAATTCCGGGTCCGGGCCCCTGGAAGACTCCTCAATTTCGGGTCCGGGCCCCTTGAGGACTGAGACTCCAGGGGTTAGGCAGAGGACTTGAGGGCACGCCCATTCCATGCCCAGAGTCGCAGAGGCGGATTTTCCAGCACTCAGGAAGGTCAGGGTCCCCCCCCCCAACTCGCTGCCCTCCCTGTCATCCACGCTGTCATTCTCGTCATCCGCCGCCTTGTCGTCGCCATCGTTATCTTCTACTCCCCCCCCTACGAGCCCAATGGGCAGAATCGGAGCTTCCCGTTCTTGTCCGATCAGGTTTTTTTAGCACTGGAGGGCCCCCTGACCTTCCAGGAGGGTTCCAAAATATCAGCAGGACCTGACGTCTCAATCCATGTCCAGGTTTGATTAGGCAGTCCATGGAGGCCTCTATGGCTCTGGAGATCAAAAGACAACAAAAACAACTGCGGAAGAGCAGGGTCCCCCCCCCTTCTGGCCGCCGTCCGGCCATGGGCTTCCCATAAGTCGGAATTCCGGGAAGCCTGGAATCACGACACAACAGGCATGATGGCTTTTCTCGGGCCAGACGAAAGGGGGGGATTGGGAAAGGTGGGGTTACGAAATTTGCCTCATGCAGCTGGTTTCGGCCTCACCGAGGGGCCCATTCCTCGATACATGGCCGCCTTCGGCGCCGGGAGGCGCTGGGAAAATCAGCTACGCGAGCTGATTCTCAAACCCCCCCTTTGCTATCCCCCCCTTCCGCCCGGCCCGATTTTCGTAGGAGCTCCAGGCTTCCCATCACTCGCAGCCCCCCCCCCCGCCCTCGCGCCTCCGAGGCCGCAGCCCTCCAGGGCCGCGACGGGCTCGACGCCGCCTCCGTCGCCCGCAAGTTCGGCGCCGCCGCCGGCGGCCCCGCCGGCCCGCCGCGGGGCGGGGCGGCGCCCGCCGCCGCGGCGGCCGCGGCGCTCCTCCTGGCGCTCGTGGCCGTGCCCGCGGCCGCCTTGCGCCGGTGGCGCGGGGCCGCAACACATACCCAGACCCCCCCCCTCGAGCCATGAACAAAAATCACGGCGGGAAGTGTTTCCTCATTTGGGGGCCTCTGGGGGGCCCTCGCCGGGCCTCTGGACCGCCGTCAACAAAGCGGCCCAGAGTGCAAAGCCGGTCCCGGGGAAGGGGTCGGGACTTGCGGGGGCCCCGTAGATTGAGAACAGCACGGCGTCGGATCGCTGGGAGACACGGTCGGGCCAGGAGGTTCTTCGCTGTGTTCGGCCCCTCCGGGGGACCCCTACTGGGCTCAGGATGAGACGCCTGTTGCGGGGAAGGGGTCCAGACCTCTGGGGTTCGATGGAAGGTCGATCTTCGAACTTGGACGCGGAGGACCTATAGGTAGAAGATCGAGGTCGGTGCGGGGAGGGTACCCACATGTTCTTCGTGCTTGTTGGACGTTCTTGTGCATGAGGGCACCCTCGAGTGATCTTGTGGTTTGGGGTGTTTTGGCCTGCGGAGGGTTTCAGGTTCTTGAAGGATCGTATTCTGTCAAAGGTCCGGCCGTGCGCGCCGTTTGTTCGGACGCGCGGCCGTGCGTCTTGGGGAAGGCGCCTCAGGCACCAGGGCAAATGCCGCCTTGGGCGCACGGCTTGTCGGGGGTTTGCCGTGGTGACGGCGTCGTCCATGTTGGCGCGTCGAGGACAAACGGCGCGGCGACATATAGTTCTAGCTGTATTCTTGTATGTTTACAAGATATATACACCTGGCCATCGCCGACGCTTCAGCCCGCAGAGGCGCACGCCACTCGCACGCCTCACGCGAATGCACCGTGCCAAGACCTCCAAGCTAATCGCAGCGAGCTGCAACTCTTGTATATATATATGTACATATGTATAGAGAGATATAATATACACACCACCACCTCCATCATCCCCTCTTCCTCCTCCTCCTCCTTCTCCTCCTCCTCCACTTCATCCACTCCTCTTTTGGAGGAGGAGGAGGAGGAGGAGAAGAAGGAGGAGGGGTAGGAGGGGGAGGAGGAGGAGGAGGAGGAGGAGGAGGAGGAGGAGGAGGAGGAGGAGGAGGGCAGCGGAAGGAGGGGGAATTGGGAGGTGGCCGTGGCGTACCTCGCTGGGGGGCCCGCAGGTGGCCGCACGCGCGCGCCCGGGGTGCGCGCGCCGAGGGCTCCGAGGGCGCCGAGGGCTCCGAGGCCGAGGCCATGGCGCGGAGCCCGTAGGCTCCTGTCGGGCCTGTCCCCCTACAGGGGGATCCTCGGCGAAAGATGAAAAAAACAAAAAAAAGTAGTCAAGAAATCGCAAAAATAAGTTCGGGGATTATTTTTAAATGTGTCATTGGACCTTCGACGGAAAATTAAAACTATACCCCAAAAATACCCCAAAAAAGATCAAACAAATATTCAAAAAGTAGTCCCCAGACTATTTTTTGATTATTGTTTGCATCTTTTTGGGGTATTTCTTATTTCTCGTCGAAAATCCACCTGTATAGGGGGACAGGCCCGACTTGACCGCAGGCTCCGGGGGCGCCCGAGGGCAGCGGAGGGCCGAGGCGGCCGCCCGCGGGGGGAGGGGCCTCTGCAGCGGGGCGCGGCCCCGGCGCCGCGGGGCGCCGAGGCTGCTCGAGGAGCCAAGGACGAAGGCATACAGTTAAGTCGGGCGTGTTTCCCTACAGGGGGATCTTCGACGAAAAATAAGAAATGCCCCACAAATCATCAAACATAGTACAGAAATAGTCTGGGGATTCTTTTTTGAGCATTTTTTGACCTTTTTGTTGCATTTCTGGTGTACTTTTGGTTTTTCGTCGAAAATCCCCCTGTAGGGGGACACGCCCGACCTAAGCATACAGTGGAGGCCCACGCCAAGAGCCACCCTGCTCTTGCCTCCGGGGTGCCCTGGGTGCCTGGGGTTTCGATGGCTTCGCGACGGAAGCAGCGTGGCGCTCCCACACCAAGAATCAGCGGGCATCCTGGGGTCTCAGGGTTGGGTCTCTTGTGGACTGGCCCCCACTGCATTCAGAAAGACAAGAACGCGCCGGTCGTTGAAGGTAGGTGCCCATACCACTATCGGGGGAGCGTAAGACCCGGGTTTGCCAGGACTCGGGTTCGCCATCGTTTTTTGACGACCGCGCCTCAGATCGTCAAAATGCAGGCTCGGCCTCGTCATTTTTTTGACGACCTCGTCGGGGATTTCCGAGTCCCCTGTACCCAGGTCTTACGTCCCCCTGACACTACCCTTCCCTCCACCTTGGGCCGTTTGCGCCTCCTGGGAGGCCCTCGTCGCCACCGCTGGACTCGCCTCGGAGTGCTGGTCGGGGCGCACCCAGGCAAAAGTTCGAAGAAGAACAAGGAGCGGCAGATTCAACAAGACAATTACGGTCGGACTTACCCTCGCGTAGGTCCTTGTGGCGAGCGACGCCCAGGAATCTGGAGCTGGAGTTCTGGAGCTGGAGTTCTAGGGCTGGAGGTCTGGAGCTGGAGTCCTGCACTGATGTTCTCGTGTTTCCCCCCCTGCTCGCGCGCCGCCCGGCGCAAGGCTTACGCTCGCTCGCTCGCTCGTTGTAGAGAAATCACGATGGGAGGTTCTTCGTTGTTGCCAACTTCCGGGGGCCGTTTGCCAGGCCTCGGGACCGCCCAAAAACGACTCAGGATGAGACACCTGTTGCGGGGAAGGGGTCCAGACCTCTGGGGTTCGATGGAAGATCGATGTTCGAACTTGGACGCAGAGGACCGAGGTACGGGAGGGTACCCAAATATTTGTCGTGCTTGTTGGATGTTCTTCTTGTGCATCCTGGGGGAGGGCACCCTTGAGTGATCTTGTGGTTTGGATTGTTTTGGCCAGCGGAGAGTCCCATGTTCTTGAAGGATGTTTTTCTGTCCTAGGTTCGACCGCAGACGCTGGTCGTTGAAAGTAGGTTTTCAAGATTCCCAGATCCCTTCTATATCAAGCGCCTTCCTGCTTCAAGAGTTGGTATGTGTTGCTGTTTTTTTGTTTTGGGGGGCGGGCCCGAACTCAATCCACTTGATACGCCTTCCTTCTTCATGTTTCCGCCTACGTCTTGCGACTGGCGAGCATCGGGTTGGGAGGATGGGGTCGGGAGGAATGATGAGAGCATCCGTATTCTCGCGTATCACAGTCGTGCCTTGTATCATCTTTGTACCTTCCCAGCCCCTTCCTCCCAACACGAGAATTGTCTTTCTCGCATGCGTGCACACGAACTTTCGGAGCTCTGCGCGGATTGCTTGTACGGGTGGCGGCGCTTCCGGGGATGCTCCTGGCGCGCGGAGCGCGCCAGGGAGAGGGTTCCAACGCCGGTCCAGGAATTCTGCGCGGACCTCAAGAAGTTTGTGTGTGTATGTTTTTGGTTGTTACCCGAGGCGGCGAGCGAGGGGGGCAGTGAGAAGGCGTGGGCCTTCGCAGAAGGCTCGGAAGCCCCCGGGCCTTCCGAGAGGTTCTCTGAGCCTCCCAGGAAGACACGGCAAGTTGCTCGGGAGGCGCGAGGGGGCTTCGGAGGAGTCCCGCCGCCTCCCGAGGAGGCCCTCTCCTCCGCGCTGCCCCGCCTCGCTCTCCGCCAGCGGCCGGCGCCCCCGGGGCCTGGGGCCACGGACCGCCTGGGCGGCGCCGGGTGGCCTCTCGGGCCCGAGGCTCGTGCCGCGTCTGGGCCGCCCGCGTCCGGGAGCTGGCGCTCTCTTGGTGGCCGAGTCGGCGAGCGTTGCGGTCGTAGCGGCCTGCCGGCCTGGCGGGCGGCATCGGAAATTCACAGAATCGATCGGGGAGGCGCAGGACTCGAGGGCTCCGGAGCTCGGGTTCGCCGACGTTTTTTGGCGAGCGCGTCCCGGTTTCTGACGGTCCCAGTTTTCGGGGGATGTCTGCAGCGGGGGCTCGCGTCAAATTTCAGAGTGGGTCTCGTCATTTTCCTTGTGGCCCCGTCAGGCCAATCCGAGTGCCCCATACCCGAGTCTTACGTCTCCCCGAATTTAAGCTTCCCCATGCAACACGGCCGTCTGTTGCGCGTTATCGGTCAGCCACGTGAAGAGGGAGGTAGGGGGAGAGGGGAAGGTTTCTTATTAGCACCTCTGCTTCTTAGAAGGCGTGTGCTTTCTTTATAGATACAAGGCTGGCGCCTTATGCGAAGCAGCCTCCATCTCAGAAGCCTTCCCCCCTCTCCCTACCTCCTTGGGCGCGCCGCCAAATCGTGTACGGGTCCTGCGGGTGTCCTGATTTGGTGTGTTGCAACACGGTTTGTGCGTGTGTGTAGATGTGTTGTTTTTTGGGACCCCCGATACAAGTATACATACACGCCAGTCGTTGAAAGTAGGTATTTTTGGATTCCTGGATCCCAATCTACTCAAGCGCCTTCCTACTTCAAGAATCGGCATGCTTTTGCTGTGTTTTGTTATTCTCTGGGAGGACCATGACCCAATCCACTACATCCGCCTTCCTACTTCAT
>CAUYUJ010013825.1:348926-356426 GCA_963575745.1 Prorocentrum cordatum | reverse complement strand
TCCTCCTCCTCCCCCTCCTCGTCCTCCTCCTCCTCCTCTTCCTTCTCCTCCTCCTCCTCCTCCTCCTCCTCCTTCTCCTCCTCCTCCTCCCCCTCCTCCACAATTACTCAATATGAAAATACTCTCCCTCTTCCCCTGATGGCGGTTGGGTGATCGCCGAACACCCTCCGCGTATTGTTTTTTTACACAGGATTCCCGGGAAACGGGTTTTCGCTTACGTTTTTTTTCAAAATGCTGCTCTCGCTGAGGCGCCGGCCTCATTTTTGCTCCCGAATCGTTCCGACTCGTGCTCCCGCTGCAGCGTGGGCCTCATTTTCGGATCGGTGTTTGGCCTCCGTCGTTCAGGATGGCGTTCTCGCCCCAGCGCGGGCCTCTTTCTCGCGCGCCCATCCGCCCGCCACCACCGCGCCGCACCACCACCACCACCACCACCACCACCACCACCACCACCACCACCAGCACCACACCACCACCACCACACCACACCACCACCACCACCACCACCACCACCACAACCACGCACACACGCACGCACGCACGCACGCGCACCACCACCCACTACGCACGCGCGCGCGGAGCCACAGGTCCGCTACGACACGCGTCCGCGGATAGAGAAAATCAGCGCCATGGTAAGGGATGGCAGGGAGGGGTAGGACGTCAGATATGACGCGCGCGCACCTAGCTTGTCCTCCTCCCCCTCCCCCTCCTCCTCCTCCTCCTCCTCCTCCTCCTCCTCCTCGAGGAGGCCTCGAGATCGTAAAGAGAGGGTGCCGCGGTCGGCGCGCGTTCTTGGGGGAGGGCGCCGACGAGAGCCGGAGCCCGGGGCCCCAGCTCTGCCTCAAGCCCGCGTGGGCCCCGCTCGCGCCCCTCCGAGCAGCGCCGACGTCGAACATTCATCCGCGCGCCAACGTGTACGTAGACAGGTAGATCGGTAGGTAGATCGATAGATACACATAGAGAGAGAGAGGGAGGGACATTGACAGATCCATACATAAACATGTATATACGTACAAATATATGAATTAATTTTATACATGTATATATGCATATAGCAATATACATATATACATATACATACCTGATACAATTATGTATCTATACACACAAGATTGCATTGGCGCTTCGCGCAATGCACCTTGGTCCTTGAGGATTTGCTTATGTTGGTCGCTCGTGCCATCCTTAGTGGCCTTGGAAATTTGGCCCTACCTGCGGTGGTTGTCGGAAGTCTTCGAAAGATCGTGCGGTCCGTGGCCCTTCCCGGGCCTCCGAGGGCTCCCGACGCAGTGTCAAGCAATGCCGCAAAGTACAAAGCAATGCTAAGCCGAGGATGTCGTGTTGCAGCGGGTCGCAACGGGGCACGCGAAAGTAAGTAATTCTTGGGAAATGCATAGAATCCCGGGTTCGCAACAAATTTCTGGGAAATGTGGTTGCGAACCCGGGATTCGGGTCAATTTGGTGGAAACGCCGTGTGGGTTTTTGTTTGAGCCCTGGTGGGCCGGCTTGGGTCCCTCTCGAGCCGTCCTGAGGCCATTTTGGGCCGTGTTGGGGAGCTTGGGCTCTCTAGGGACCTTACGGGGGCCACGTGGGCCCTCTTGATGGTCTCCCATGGTTTCTTGGGGGGCCTGCCACGGCCTTCGTAGCCCATTTGGGGCTTCCTTGGGCAGTCTTATGGCCATCCAGGCCGTCTAAAGGCTCTCTTGGGGGTCTCTTGGGCCGTGTTGCGGCGATACTGGAGACCTTTTTTTGGGGGGGCTCTTTTGGACGCTGCTAAGACACGAACAGTGAATATGCTGAAAATGCATGTTTCCCTAAGGGACTGAAGGGATTTGTGCGTTCTGGGAGTCCTGTTCAGGGCCTCCTGGGCCGTCTTGGGGTCCTCTCGAGGCCATCGGGTCCTTCTTGGAGCGCTCTTGTGCTGTCTTGGGTCTCTCTTCGGCCTCTCTGATCAACGCTCTGATCGCTTGGGTTCTGCTGGCAAGAAACGTCTAAGCGCCCTGGGATGTCCAGGACGAACAGGGGCACCTTTGGCAAGGGTGTCCGGGGGGCCCAGAACCCCCTCGGATCCACGGTCTCGCAAATGCATAAAAAGAGGATTACATAATGGAGGGCGAGGGCCCCTTGGGCCGGAGCCTCGATTGGCGACTGGTGTGCGGCCCCTCCCGGGGGCCTCCTTGAGGCCTCAAGACGGCTTGAGAGGGCTCCCAGAGAGCTCACAGACAGGTTAGGAGAGCCTCAAGACGGTCCACGAGGGCCCCGAGTCGCCGAATGATCGCTCCAAGACGTCCAAGATGGCCTCCAGACGGCGCAAGAGGCCTCCAAGACGCCCCAAGCTGCCGACAAGAGAGCAGCAGTCCCAAGAGGGGCCCGAGAAGCTAAAATCATTGATTCGTCATTGGTTCTGAAGGGTGCTGGCCTTATCGCCGCTTCGGCTCCGCGACACTCCCAGAGAGCGCCCCAAGACGGCCCAAGAGGGCTCCAGGATGGCCCAAGAGGCCTTGAAGACGGCCCAGTTGCACTGCTGCGCGATTCCGCCACCGCGCTCGGGCGGGCACGGGGGGGGGGGGCCGCTCGGGGGGCGGGACTGGGGGGCGGGTCCGTGGACCCCCCCCCTTCCCGAAGCTTGGTGTTTGGGACTGCTTTCTGCCTGGAGGGCCAAACACGCAGGAGCTTGGCCGCAACTGTGAGCGCATCTTGTGATAGAGGCGTCGGGGACTTCAATATGACATACATGCCCACGTTTTACATGTATATATCTATATATATATACACGCACATCAAAATGTAAAGCTCTATGTATACAATTAGAATGTACAAGCAACACACATCTACGTACACCAATGTATGCTTGTGTATGTACACGCATCAAGGCATCAGCTGCACACCCACATAGATGACGCATGTGTCATTGTATCGAAGACGCCTACGGCGAATCACCGCCGCCCCCTGCCTTTTTGGAAGCGCCTATGTGGCCGAACGTTGAGGCCAGACCTGCCAAGCTATCGGACCACGTGTTCCCCGAATCGGTTTGGAAAGCCTTCGGGGAACACGTGGGCATCTTGAAGGTCATCTTGGCCGTCTTGGAGGCCTCTTGGGCAAGCTTTGGGCGATCTTTGGGGCTTTTTGGGCCGTCTCGGGCCAGCTTCGAGCCAACTTCGGCCATCTTGGTGGGTTCCTGGCACGTCTGAAGCCGTCGGAAGCCGTTTGGGGGGCCTCTATGGGCCGACTTGGGGCCCGCTTGGAATGCTCCAGGGCCGTCTTGGAGGCCATCTTGGGCGTCTTGGAGGCCATCTTGGGCGTGTTGGAGGCCTCTTGGGCCCTCTTGGGGCCCTCTAGGGGCCATCTTGGAGGCCACTTGGGCCATCATGGGGCTCTCTTGGGGGCCTCTTGGGCGATCTTGGGGGCTTCTTGGGCCGTCTTGAGCCGTCGGAGAGCCGAAAAGGCGCAAATGCCAAAATCCTTCAAAAACCAAGGGAAAATCAATGATTTTGGCCTCTTCGGACTCTCCTGGAGGACCTCTTGGAGGCCTCTTGGGCCGTCTGGGAGGCCTCTGGGGGGCCTCTTGGGCCGTCTTGGGCCGTCTTGGACTCTCTTGGGCCGTTTTGGAGGCCGTCTTGGACCATCTCGGGCGGACTTGGAGGCCATCTTGGGCCATCTTCGCGATTTTTTGAGGATGTCCCGAGCGAAACGGCCGTTTTTGGGCATTGACAGATGGATTTTGGGAAATTTGCGGGTGGCCGGCGGGACGGGCCGACGCCCATTGGGGAGTTCTTTTAGAAAAAGAACCAACACCAAAACCTGAAACGTCCAGCACGCCGTGCACCCCTGCAAGCAGGGGGCGGCGGATCTAATGGCCTTCGGCTCATCCTGCCACCGTGCCTGGGTTGAGATTGTGAAGCTTATTGGATGTTCGATGGGATCTCGTAGGAAGCTTCTCAGGGTCCTCTAGGTGGCACTTTGGACGCCTCTAGGGGGCCGTTTGGCGGCCTCTTGGGCCTCTTTTGGGCCTCTAGGGGTCCTCCTGGGCGCCTCTTGGGGCCTCCTCGGAGCTTCCTGGGGCGGAAGGCTCGGATTGTCAATTCGTGTTCCCTCTTTGAGGTTCTTTTCGGGCAGTCTTGTGGCCCTGTAGAGCCGTTTTGGGCGCTGACTTGTATTGGGGGCCTCTTGGGCCGTTTTTTGTTGAGGCTTCTTGGGCCGCCTTGGGGCGGTCTTGGGGGCCTCTATGGCCGTCTCTCAGCGTCGGGAAGCCAAAATGGCGACAACGCCAGCATCCTTCAAACACCTTAGGAAAATTAATGATTTGGACTCTTCGGGCCCTCTTGTGGGAGGCATCTTGGAGGCCTGTTTGGGCGTCTTGGCGGCCCCTTGAGCTGTCTTGGGGCCATCTTCCGCGTCTTGGAGCGATCCTTCGGCGCCTCGGGGCCGTATTGGGCCGTTTCGGGATCCTCTTGGGGTTCTCTTGGCTCGTCGTGGAGGCCTCCTTAGCTTGAACAAGTCGCGCGGAGGGACTGGCTATGGGCCCCATCTAGAGACCCCTCAGGAGTGACAAAGGACTTGAGGACACGCCCACTCCGTGAGGCACGGTTTGCGGGCATACGAATACGAATATATCTGCGCATGTATGCACATGTGTCCAGTTGCCTGCGGTAGTTCACACCACCGTGCCAGCGCAGATGCGGGGAAGGAGGTTGAGTTGGCGCAGACTTCCAACCTCCCCTCATCGTCCGCGGCCTCGTTCTCATCGTTCCTCCTCCTTCTCCGTGTCCTAATCCCGCTCCTTCTTCCGCCCATGTTGAAGGAGTCTGCGAGGCTGCCTGAGGGCCTCTCTGGGTCTGCTTGGGGTCACTTGGGGCCTTCTAGGGGGCCTGCTGAGGGCTTCTCAATCGCCTGCTGGAGGGCCGTCGGGGGTCTCGGGGCCGTCTTGCGCGATGGCTCCACCGAGTTCTTCTGAAGAGGTTCGGTCGAACCCTCTTGGAAACGTATTGGGGCCCTCTTGGGCCGTCTGGAGGGATTCTCGAACAGTCTGTGGGCTGGCTGGGGGTTTCTTTGGGGCAGTTTTGGGCCGCTTTGGAAGGCTTTTTGGAGCTCTCTGATGTGTCCCCAGGCGATCTGACGTCGAAAAGTATCAAAATCCAAGCACCATGATGCTCATATGGCTTTCGCCTCTTCGTATCTCGCTGCAGGTCTCCATGTGCGTCGCGTGGAGGCTCATGTGGACACCGTGGGGGAATCTTGCAGCCTTTGTAGGCTTTCGGGCCGTCGTTCGATTGGATTGGGGTGTCTTGCAGGCATTTTGGGCGATACATGGCTGTCCTGGATGCGTCTGGGGGCCAACGTACGCGCCAGAGGGCAACATCGGAGAGGCTGGTTTCGGAGGTGGGTCGCTAGTAGGGGTTCGCCTTTCTTAGCTCGAATGATGAAACCTGACCAGTCAAAATATAAGCATTGCAACACGCCCCAACGTGTCGAAGGCACGGTGGTGGTGTATGTGATGTAGAAATGCCCCTTATTATGTGTTCTCTTGTACAGAGACATATGGACAGACAGACGCTTACGAACTATGTAAACATCTGCGCATCCATATATATATATATATATATATACGCTTCTACATACATGTTCATATACATGTATAGATACACTCAAGGTGCACGCGCGTTTACATTCTCATAGAGAGAGCAATCGGGCCACCGGTTGTGTTGCCACAGCTTGCGATTGCACCAAATGTTGGTAAGCGCCCCTGTGGCCTTGAAACACCAAGGTTCGAGCAACGTTTGAGAAGTACATTTGGAACCGCTGAAACCGTCGCACCGTTGCCTGTCGAAAGAAGTGTGAAATCACTGACTTCGATTGTGTGGTCGACGGTTGTAGCACAAAATGTGGAGGAATTGCACATGCAACCATTGACCAACCAATGGTTGTTTAATAATTGTGTGCAACCGCATTGAATGTCAGTTTGTTGTTCAATGCTTTCTGCTAACATGTTGAAGCTCCCTTGTGCTGTTGGACCCTGACGCCGCGATCTCAGTGAGGGGTATATCGGGTTTTCCGACTGACGAGGATGTTCCGCGCGACACGGCCAGAAACATCGCGAAGGACGCAATAATGGCCTTTGAGGTCCACTCCATCGGAGAGGTGCGAATGGTAAGCTTGATGTGTAGATGTTTACATATATATATATATATACATACATACATACATCTACATATACACACATACGCACCGATTACGTGCAGCTTGAATGCAAATTAGTGGAATTCATGAACGCTTTCACGATGCGGAGGGTACGGGGCACAACGCCCATGTGCCAAGCTGTTTCTAGTGGAATTGACGCGATTCGCCGTGCAGCGAATTCAGTGCATATGCATGTGGCCTCGTTCCGGGAAGTCGCACGGCTTTCATTTTGTCAGGAAGTGCATGACGCGAATCTCTTTGACGCAGGTTTGTCGCAGTCTGACTGGCAACCCTCGATTGGAAAAGACACGTGGACGCACACATGGACAGCTACGGATAAAAATGTTCCTTTATTCGGGCGATCGTGACATCATCGGCAGGGCATGGTTCGGGCCTTTGGCACTGGGGGGTGACCTAAATTGGGGGTTGGAGAGTAGGCCCCTAAAGGGCCCCTTTGGGACATTTTTCTTCACCCCCCATGTACCCTGACCTTCCAGAGAGCAATTTTCTAGCACTGGAGGCCTAAACACCTAAACAACTAAACGAAACAGCCTAAAACCAAAACGTAGAATAGCTCTGGGATAGGTGTTTAAGTCGGGTGCCATTTTTTAGCCCTCCTGGAAGGTCAGGGTAGGTCCCCCCCCATTACCGCCCGCCCGAATAGCACCACTGTTGCCGGCATCCAAGGCAAAGTTTTTGTGCGGGGCGGTGCCCGCTCCAGGTGCAGGAAGCCGGGGCCTCACCGCCCACCAAACCACCCCAACCCAACCCGAAGGCCACGATTTGCCCTCCATTTCCAGTGGGGGGGGGGTCGGGGAACATCGAAAAAACACGTGGAGCCCGTACCCCCCCCCCAACCCGAAATTCGGGTCAAATTCGGGTCTTCGGGTTGGGTTGGGGTGGTTTGGTAGGTGGTCAGGGCCACCCGACGAGTCGGGAGACCCGGATCGGACGTCACCGCCGCGAGCAGCGCGCCTGCCTTCCCTCTCCCTCTCTCTATCCCCCCCCCCTCTCTGCAACTGCACTACATCTTGGCATCGCTCGGACGTGTGCATTTCTCCTTCGGCGAGGACCACCGAGGAGCATCCTTGATGATTTGGCGAAGAAACCACGCACGAAACCGAGCAAAAACACAGGGAATGAACGTCCGAGCGATGGCCAGATATGAAAACTACTCTACTCTCTCGCCTGGTGACGTCCGGGAAATATTCGGCACCCCTCCGCGCATTGCTTTCTCACACACAGGAGTCCCGAGGATTTCTTCTTTAAAAGAATAGATGCTGCTCTCGCTGAAGCGCTGGCTTCATTGTCGGGCTACCGCTCGTTCCG
>CAUYUJ010013825.1:301426-343926 GCA_963575745.1 Prorocentrum cordatum | reverse complement strand
CTCCGCCGTCCCTCCCCGCCCCCTGCGGGCGCACTGGCAGACAGCTGCTGCAGCGCGCAGCGGGCGGAGGACAAAGGAGGGGCCGAATGCAAAGACAGAAATCATCCTCCGGGAATGGGGGCATGCGCCCCCCCCACCCCCCCGCCCGCTGCCGGTGTCTCAACGGCCGTGAGGCCGCGCGCGGGCCGCAGATGCCGTCGTCTCGTCGTCTCGTTGTCTGTGATCGGGGGTGGACAGACCTCCTACCCTGATACGTCGATTAAGGAATTGGCCGTCGTCGGTTCGCGAGAGGGCGTCGCGGCCGTCATTTTTGCGGGTCCAGGTCCGTCGGTTTCGGTCCCAGGCCGTTTTCACTAAGAGGAGGTTTACTAAAGGGAGGTTTGTCCACCGCCGATGTGAGTCAGGAGCCTGGTGAGCCTCCCCCCGCAGGAGGGGGCTGCGGGTACAGATGCGTCTGCGCTCGGGCCCCGCACGGGCCCAGGGGCACCCACGTCAGAGGACTCGGCATCGCTCGGACGTGTGCATCTTTTTTACCGGCGAGAACCATCGAGGACCATCCTGG
Organism: Prorocentrum cordatum; assembly: GCA_963575745.1. Lineage (NCBI taxonomy): Eukaryota > Dinophyceae > Prorocentrales > Prorocentraceae > Prorocentrum > Prorocentrum cordatum. Next base: position 343,364 of record CAUYUJ010013825.1, on the reverse strand, counting down.
AGCATCGAGCAGAAAATAACACGCACGGCACAGAAAAATACACGGGAAATGGACGTCCGAGCGATGGCCAGAGGAGGAAAATGTACCGATACCGGTACCCTGGTCTCGTTTTTATGTTTGGGGGGCGTCTTGGGAGGCCCTCGTCGCTTTCACTGGATTCTCTTCGAGGTGCTGGTCAGAGCGGAACCCCGGAGAGATCTGGGGCAGCGGCATCGGTATGTATCATTTGGCTTCTCCAGCCCCTTGCGCGTCCTTGCGAAGGCAGGAGGGGAAACATCACACAGGCAAAGAAATATCGATCCCCAGGAACAAATGGGAAAACGTGGGAAGCGGAGGAGAAGACGAAATCTCAGAGAACATAATTATGGGACACACACTGGGGATCTTGGGACGTGTATATGTTTATGTGTGTGCCTGTCTGCCTGCCTGCCTGTCTGTCTGTCTGTCTGTCTGTCTGTCTGTCTGTCAGTCTGTCTGTCTGTCTGTCTGTCTGTCTGTCTGTCTAGCTGGCTGGCTGTCCGTGTGTGCGTGCTCGCGTGCGTGCATGCGTGCGCGCGCTTTTGTGTGTGTGTGTGTTGTTTGTGTGTGTGTATTTGTATGTATTTGTGTGTGTGTGTTTGTGTGTGTGTTTGTGTGTGTGGTATGTATATGTGTGTATCTGTGTCTCTGTGTGTATCTGTGTATCTGTATATTTGTGTGTATCTGTGTATCTGTGTATCTGTGTGTGTGCGCGCGCGTCCCTGGGAGGTCGGGCCCGCGGAGTGGCGGGCGCGCGAGCACGGAGTCCCGGCGTCCTTATTTGGCCTCCCCCTTCCGCTCCCGGTGGCAGCGCCAGCGGCAGAGGCCAGCGGGGCTGCCTCGGCAGAATATCCTCTCGGGCTCGAGGCTCGTTTCGGGGGCATTCGGATTCGATGCTCGTTCGGTCCGATGCTCGTTCCTCTCGGGTTCGATGCTCGCTTTCGGGGCCCATCCAACGGACAACGGATCCGTTCGACTCGGGTTCGACTCGAGGTCGATTCAGGTTCGATTCGGGTTCGACTCAGGTTCAACTCAGGTTCGACTTGGGTTCGACTCAGGGTTCGACTCAGGGCCGACTCAGATCGACGGGAGTTCGACGCAGCTTCGACGCACGAGTGGGGCGAGTGTCTCCAGGAAGGTTCCCAGAACGAGCATCTAATTCGGGGGGCCTTTCGCTTGAGCTGTGTACAGCGAGGCTGAACAGGGCAGGAAGGTGCGATCAGAAGTTGCGTGTGTTCCGTCCTGGCCGATGTGTCCAGATGGCGGCGGTGATGATGATAGATGTTGACGATGTTGATGATGCTGATGATGATGGTGGTGGTGGCGGTGATGATGCTGATGAGGAGGAGGATGCTGAGGATGATGATGATTACGACTATGATGACGATGATTAGTCGTACGTTTTCTTTTTAGTTTATGAGGATGCTGATGATGATGATACTGATGTCGATACTGATGATGATGCTGATGATTATGCTGCTGATGATGATGCTGATGATGATGATGATGATTATGCTGATGAGGCTGACGATGATGATGATGATGATGATGATGATGATGATGATGATGATGATGATGATGATGATGATGATGAGGCTGATGCTGCTACTGAGGATGATGAGTATGATGATGATTATGATGTTGCTGTTGCTGCGGTTGTTGATGAGGAGTATGGTAAGGAGGAGGATCATGATGCTGTAAGCGTGGATGCCATGCCGATGATGTGGACGCCATGCTGACGATGAGGAGGAGCATGCTGATGCTGCTGATGATGATGCTGCGGACCATCAGGGGGGGCCCCGAGCCCGCTGCTCCGCCCGCGGCCTCAGGTCGTCGAGGTGGCCGACCTGAGCGGCAACTCCCTGCTCTCCGACGCCGGCCTCGTGCCCTTCCTGCAGCGGCTGGCGCGCGGGCCCGCGGCGCGGGCCCCGGGTGGCGCTCCGGGGCGGTCGGGCCCGCCTTGGCAGGTCCTGCGGCGGGTCCCGCCGGGAGGGAGGCGGGCCCCGAGCTACGGGGGGGGGGCCGTAGGGCTCGAGTTCGCCCTCGGCCTCGTCCTCCTCGTCCTCCCCCTCCCCCTCGTCCTCCTCCTCCCCCTTGTCCTCGCGTCTGCTTTTTTTTTTTTATATATATATATATATAGAAACTTCGATAGAGCGAGGGGCCGCAGCACCTGCCCCGGAGCTGTCTCAGTGGATATGCGTGGCTCGGCAGGGAAGATGTGGGCCTCAGGCCCGCTCAGTTTGTGCTGCGTGCTGCTGCGCAGGATTCGGAATCCCGTCATTCGTGCTTGGGACCGTGGAACCAAAGGACCGTGAGAAAAAACACCGTCGCTTCTTCTGCTGCGCATGCATGTTGGCGTGACGAACTCGAAGCCGAATTTGCGGTCTCAGGGGACTTCAGCGTCGCTGGAGAATTGTTAGGTATGATGATGATTTCTGATTTGGTTTGCCTACCTGATCTCGTCAAGGCCTCCCATGACCTTAACTATCCCCTTCGTCTCCTGGTTCGTGCCTTGGCATCCATCTTGGACCCAGGATGATAATTTTGCAGAAGCAAGGCCGCCCTGAACAAATCCCTGGGGGGGGATCCTGGCGGGCTGCAACCAGGCGGTGTCTCAGGCCAGGTCAGTAGGAGGAGGAGGAGGAGGAGGAGGAGGAGGAGGAGGAGGAGGAGGAGGAGGAGGAGGAGAGGAGGAGGAGGAGCAGGAGGAGGAGGAGGAGGGAGGAGGAGGAGGAGGAGGAGGAGGAGGAGGAGGAGGGAGGAGGGGGGGGGGGGAGGAGGAGAAGGAGGGGGAGGAGGAGGAGGAGGAGGAGGAGGAGGAGGAGGAGCAGGAGGGAGCAGGAGGAGGAGAGGAGGAGGAGGAGGAGGAGGAGGAGGAGGAGGAGGGGGGAGCGGGCCGGAGGAGGAGCAGGAGGAGGAGGAGGAGGAGGAGGAGGAGGATGGGCGGGGGACGGGGAGGGGGAGGAGGAGAAGGAGGAGGAGGAGGAGGAGGAGGGGGAGGAGGAGGGGAGGGGGGAGGGGGGGTGGGGAGGAGGAGGAGGAGGAGGAGGAAGTGGACGGAGAGGGGGAGGAGGTATTAGCTGTGCCGCCTGGCTTCTCGCACGGTGCTCGCCCGTGGGCGCCTGGTGGTCGCCTGGCGTGCGGTGTTTGGGTCTTCTTCCGAGTGTTCTCGCCCGGTGCCCGCTCGTCGTCCCCTGGTGGGCCGCTCGTGTGCTGTCTGGGTGCCCGAGTGGGGTATCCACTGCAGAATTAGTTTGTTTGTCCCCAGTCCTGGCATCGCTCGGACGTGTGCGTTTTTTTTCCTTGGCGAGGACCATCGAGGAGCATCCTTGACCATTTTCTGAAGAAAAAAACAAAAAAACAAAAAAACGCACGAAACCGAAAAAAGCACAGGGAACTGGACGTCCGAGCGATGCCGAGCAGTGTGACACGCACGAAACCCCAAAAAGCACAGGGAATGGACGTCCGAGCGATGCCGAGCAGTGTGGTATGTCCTGCCGGCGCCACGACACAGTACACAGAATTCATATGCTCCCCGTCGATCGACAAGGCTCCTGCTTTTTCTGCCGTGGCTTCGGCAACAACTCAGCTCTGGGGTGCGTCAGTGCTGCTGTCGATCCCCTGCCAGAGTTCTGGGGCGCTGCGGCTGGAGTTCCCGCGCGCACATCCAACGCTTTCCTGTTTCTGGCGCGGTGTTTGGCGCGCTCTGGTGGGTTCGGGGCCGTTTGGGGCAGCTTTTTTCGGACACTGGAACGTATACATTACCAGTGGCGGGCTGTTTCTTGAATCCCAGGACTTTTTGAGGGTCGGGGACGACGCTGGGGTGGTGTGGTGTATACCTACTAGTTTCCCCGATGCCCCGGGAAAACGACGAAAAATGTATACACCAGGATCCCGTATACACCAGAATCCGCGTTCCTGTGCGAATTTCAGCGCAGGGTCGGGAAGCGCGTCGGTGTATAGAGTTCGTTTCCCTAGTTTTCGGCCTCGGGAGGACTTTCGGCTGTCTTCGGCGGGTTTAGGGCTGGTTTTTCCGCCTCCGGGAGCCCTCGCCAGGCCTCGGGAGCGCCAAAAGACGACGCGGAACACAAAATTGGCCCAAGGGAAGTGGTTCAGACCTCCAGGCCCTGGAGGTTTGGACTCCAGACCTCCAGGGCCCACTCATCCAAGAATTGGAGCAGTCGGATGTCGGGGTGGCTAGAGTTTCGGCGAGTTCGGGCGTGGATTCAGCCGTGGCGGCGACTGGGTCCGAGAGCAAGCCGAAAACGCGCGGCACGCTGAAAGCTCTTCCTCACCTTGCCCTTCCCTCCCTCCGCCTCCCCCTCGTCCCCCTCCTCCCGATCCCCCCTCCAGCGGCAAAACAGCCAAACGTGCAAGCCCTCAACTCGTGGCCCACAAGGTGACCATCGTTTTGAAGCCTGGGCCTTGGACGAGTCCGTCCAGTGTCTAGTAGTAGTCCAGCCGAGCTGTGGACGCAGGGGAGGAGAGGGGTACAGGAAACATAGCCAACAAGAATTCTGCAATGTTTCAAACTTGCAGGTCTGTATGTATGGACTCTCTCTGCATGCTTCCCAAAGTCCCCAAAGTCAGTGAGTCTCTCCCCAGTGTGCTTCCTGATCGGGGGACGATTGTGTCTCAGTTTGCACTCTGCCGTACCAATCTCGAGGGTGGTGCGCAGGCTCTGCTTTCGATCGGCCTCGCGATCGATGAGTTGCACGCTGCCTATGATATGACGTGGCGCTCGTGTAATGTTGCACGGGTTCGCTTGAAATTGCATTTGCTTGGCAATCTTAGGGGACATCTCGTTCATATTCAATTCCAACCGTCCATCCCTCCAGGCTCCACCGCAGGCACCCGGAAGCGCAATACAGTCAAATCGCGGCCGTGCCCGCTACATTCGGGGCAGACCCCAATGCGTTGCCCAGGACCTTCTTGGGACCCCCCACCCCACGATTCCTCGCCCAAAAATCACCAACGCCCCCCACCTGGCCTCGACCTCGCCCCGACATCCCCACCCCAGCGAGCCTCTGTTCTTGGGACCCCCCCACCCCACGATTCCTCGCCCAAAAATCACCAACGCCCCCCTCCCCGCTTCCCACCTGGCCTCGACCTCGCCCCGACGGCCTCACCCCCGCGAGCCTCTGTTCTCGAGACCCCCCAGGAATCCACAGGCATCTCATTGTGACCAGTGAGAGGCGCTTGAGAGGCTTCTGAGCCGCTGCGAGGCCCCCGGCGAGCTCCCAAGAGGTTCCTGGCGTCGCGGTCGCCGTCGTCGGGGGCCCGCCTGCGTGGGCCGCCCGCGAGGCGACCCGCCCGCCGCGGGCCACTTGCGCGGTGCCTGTGTCAAATGGGAGAGGTGTTGGGTGGGCATATCCTTGTTCTGTTGGGGCCCAGGCGGGGCTCATCTCGATCCCTCCGATTCGATTCGATTCGACTTGGGTGGGTTCCGATCCCGATTCGATTCGACTCCGGATTCCGATTTGGATTCCGATTCCTCGATGGAGGCCTGCTAGCCTGCCGATTTCTGCCGATTCGACTTCTCCCGACTCGGCTGCCGATTTCCGCCGATCCGATCCATTTCGATCGCCGATTCGACTTGCCGATTCGATGCTGGGCTCTCCGGGGCCCAGGATGCAGGTGCAACGAATGGTTTCCCTCCACCAGTTCTCGGGTCACCCACCCGCCCGCTGGTCACCCGCGTGGTGCCCGCTTCACGCGGGAACCGCACTGAGTGGAAAGATGCACCACCCCTTGCTGGGGCCAAACCATGCGAGTGGCACAGTTGTCATTCTCAACAAGTTTTCGTGAGACCTCCCGCCCGTGGGTTACCTGCATGGTGCCTGCTTCCCCCCTTTTTCTGGGGCCCAGAATGCAAGTGAGACGGCTTGGTATTCTCAATCAGTTTTCGGGTAACCCACCTGCCTATGGGTCACCTGCGTGGTGCCAGCTTCATATGGGGACCGCGTTGGATGGGAATGCATCACGCACGTGAAACAATCAAACACATGATTTTTTCTTAGCCAGTTTTCGGCTGGCCCACCCGCCTGTTGAATACAAGCGACACGTTATTTGATTGTGTCAACCTGTTTTCAGGTGACCCACCCGTCTGTGGGTCACCTGCGTTGCACATGCTTCACACGGGAAACGTATGGAATTGGTGGTACCGGCTTCATGCGGGAAGCGTTTTCAGTGGGAATGCATCACCGTTTGTTCGGCCCCAGAACTTCAAGTGAAATCATTTGCATGCCCAGATGCAATTGACATCGTTTGCATGTCTTAGTTTTTTGGGGGGTGACCCACCCTGTCTTGATTGGCCATGTATTGAATATGGAAATGTAATGAAGTCGTCCATACAGGACATGTATTGAATAGAAATGCATCACCTCATGTTGAGGCTGGAATGCACATGGAACAATTGGCTCTTCCCAGCAAGTTTTCGGCTGACCCACCCGCCCGCTGGTCACCTGCGTGGTGCCTGCATCATACGGGAAATATGATGATTGGGCAGGGATTCGTCGCCTCATGTCGGGGCCCAGACTGCAAGTGCAACGAATGGTTTTTCTCATCCAGTTCTCGGATGAGCCACCAGCCCATGGGTCACCTGCGTGGTGCCTGCTTCATACGGGCACTGGTCTGGGTGGGAATGCATCGCCCCCCGTTGGGGCCCAGAGTGGACTTGAACACAACTGGCTTTTCCCCACCAGTGCTCGGGTCGCCCACCCGCCCGCGGGTCACCTGCATGGTGCCTGCTTCATGCCGCAAGCGTAATTCGCGTGAGCTCATCGCCCCATGTCGGGGGCCAAGAATTGAAGTGAAACAATCAGGAGGGAAAAAACACAGACACAATTCACCGTCGATTCCGAGGAAAATAGTGGAAACTATGGGAAGTGTGGTGGGGTGGGGGGGGAAGACAAAAAACCGAAAATATGGGGAATCTGTTGATTTGTGTCTATTTCTTTGCGTGACCTGGGGCCCCTTCAAAGAGTTGAAGTGAAACGAGTGCTTTGTCCCATCCTGTTTGCGGGCGAGCCCCCCGCCCGCGGCTCGCCTGCGCGGTGCCTGCGGCGCTCGGGAGGCGTAGATTGGGGTCCAGGCACGACAGTGGTCCCAGGCGTGCGACGTCGTGTTTTTTTGTTTGTTTTTTCCCTACCTAGGCTCTGCCTAGAAGGGTTCTTACTCTCTTTGCTTAAAGGGCCGGGCAATGCTAACCGCCCCGGGCGGTTCCCCCAGTCCCCGCCCCGCGGTTCCCCCAGTCCCCTGGGAGCTTTAGCCTTAGCTTTAGCTTTAGCTTAGCTTTAGCTTTAGCTTTAGCTTTAGCTTAGCTTTAGCTTAGCTTTAGCTTAGTGTTAGCTTAGCTTTAGCTTAGCTTTAGCTTACCTTCAGCTTAGCTTCAGCTTAGTGTTAGCTTAGCTTTAGCTTAGCTTTAGCTTAGATTTAGCTTAGCCTTAGCTGAGCTTTAGCTTAGCTTTAGCTTGGCGTCAGCTTAGTGTTAGCTTAGCTTTAGCTTAGTGTTAGCTTAGCTTTAGCTTAGATTTAGCTTAGCTTTAGCTTAGCTGTAGCTTAGATTCAGCTTATATTCAGCTTAGCTTTAGCTTAGCTTTAGCTTAGCTTTAGCTTAGCTTTAGCTCAGCTTTAGCTTAGCTTTAGCTTATATTTAGCTTAGCTTTAGCTCAGCTTTAGCTTAGCTTTAGTTTATATTTAGCTCAGCTTTAGCTTAGCTTTAGCTTAGCTTTAGCTCAGCTTCAGCTTCAGCTTAGCTTTAGCTTAGCTTTAGCTTAGCTTTAGCTTAGCTTTAGCGTAGCTTTAGCTTTAGCTTTAGCTTAGATTTAGCTTAGCTTTAGTATAGCTTTAGCTTAGCTCCAGCTTAGCTTTAGCTTAGTGTTAGCTTAGCCTTAGCTTAGCTTTAGCTTAGCTTTCGCTTAGCTTCATCTTAGCTTTAGCTTAGCTTTAGCTTAGCTTTAGCTTAGCTTTAGCTTAGCTTTACTGTTACTACTAATGCTGCTTTCCTAGGGGCTCCAACTCCTAGGTAGGGTCGCACTGGGATAATTTCTCGCAGCGTGCCAGACGTGCGACGTCGCGTTTTTTGTTTCGTTTTTGTCTCGCAGCGTGGCTCCCCAGAGGTCTGGGCCCCCGTCCCTGGGATGGGCTCTTCTCCGCCCGCGCGCCGCTTCCTGAAGCTCCCGGAGCCCGGCGAGAACCCCTGTGGGGCCGAGATTTGCGAGACTTTGTTGGCCGTTTTTGTTCGCAGCGTTTTTTTTTGTTGCAACGCTTCGGGGATCCTGTACACCCCTCCTCCTCCTGCTCCTCCTCCTCCTCCTCCTCCTGCTCCTGCTCCTCGTCCTCCTCCTCCTCCTCCTCCTCCTCCTCCTCCTCTTCCTCCTCCTCCTCCTCCTCCTCCCGGGGAGTGTCAGGGGTGCAGTTGGCGCCGTGCTGCAGGACAGCACAGGCCGCCCCCCGTCAGGGGCAACGTTAGGGGGGAATAGGTTCAGGGGGGGGATGCCTCGATCCCTACGGTAGGTTTGCGTCGTGTCGACCCGCGGTGACCCCAGCGCGGGCGTTCAAGGTTGAACGCCGCGGGCGACCCAGAATCGATCGATGTGGAACGATTGGACGTTTCGAGAACGGCCGATCGTTCAAGGTTGAACGATCCAGCGCGGTGTCAGAAACCAACGCTGCGGTCGGCACGACACGAACCTGCCGTAATCGCCCATTGATCGCCGACAGGGGCCCGATAGCCCACCCCGCCCAGAAACGTGCGGATTCGCTGTGGGGGGTATATCCCCGATCTGTTGGCGATGTATGGCCGATCCCAGGTCGCGACTTGCAGAAACGACTTCCGAAAGATCTGACAGAGTTGCGTGTTTTCGAATTCGTTTTTCAAACAAGGATTTCAAGCAATCTGAGGGCTGCGTGCTTGGGGAAGCCGAGTTCGGCTTCCAGAAACACGCGCAGCTTCTCTTTCAGGCCGTTGTTTGGGGCAGTCGAGCCCAACCTGCCAACAATCACGCAGTTCTTGCAAATACGACCCCTCCTGAGCTAACGTTGGCCCCCCCCCTCGAGCCAACGTCGGCTGCACGCAGGAGTGACCTGTCGCCGGAGTGGCCTGTGGTGCGGGCACTCTGGGGCCCCCCGATCGCTGAAACCGATGAGATGGCAGCGGCGTGCGCGCTGGGGTCTGGCCCCCCCCCGCGCGCCGAGCTAAGGCCCCACGGGGCCGAGGTCGGCGAGACAGTCTCGGCGGGTTCTTGCGCCGCGCGAGGGTGTCGCGGGTGCAGCGGGCGCCGTGCTGCAGGACGGCACGGGCCGCCCAGTCCTCGGGGGCACCGTTGGCCGGTGAGGCCCCCCTGAGCTGACGTTTCCCCCACCCCAGCCGCGCACGTAAGGTCGCTCTTGCCTAGGCTCCCCCTTGCGTTCCGTCGACAACCCGAACCGCGACGTCGTGATTTCTGCATGTCGTCGACCCCCAGAGGTCTGGACCCCTTCCTTGGGACAAGGTTTTCGTCCTGAGTCGTTTTCTGACGGCCCCGAGGCCCGGGACGGGCCCCTGGAGACCGACAATAATGAAAAATGTCGCGTCGTTTTTTACAACAGCAGCAACAAAAAACGCGAGGGAGGAGGTCTGGGAACGCTGCCCCCCCCCATCCCTAGGGGAGCGGGCGGGGCTTAGTTAAGAGGGAAAAGAACACACAGACACAATGAATCGTCGACCCTCCAGAAAGTCCCTGGGAAAATATGGGAAGCGGGGGGGAAGACAAAAACCCAGAAAAGACGAGGAAATATTGGGAATCTTGTTATTTGTGTGTATTTGTTTGGCCGCTCACCCTCCGGGACTTCGCCTCCGGCTCCTGTCCAAGGCGTTCTTTTTCCTGTGCAAGCTCCTCAGCACCGCCTGCACCCCGGCCCGCCCTCCGGCCGCCTGAGGCCCCGCCCGCCTGTGCTCTGTCTCCCCAATTAGTGCTTTGTGCGGCACGCCTAGCTCTTAACTGGAAGAGGCTCGCTCTCGACCCGCAGACCAAAACAGTGTGTATTTATTCGTGTGTCCCAGGGCCCCTTCACTTAGGTGCACACGCTGCAGCGCCTGCTGCTCTCGAGCTGCCTGCGCGCGGGCGTGCGCACCGTCGAGGGCGTGGTGCGCCTGCTGGGCCGGGCGAGGCCGTCGCGCCCCCCGGGGAGGGCAGGCAGAGCAGCCCAGCGTCGCTCGGACGCGTGCGCGTTCGGTCGCCGAGGGCCATCGAGGACCATCGAGGAGCATCGAGGAGGAGGGGGAGGGGGAGGGGGAGGAGGAGGAGGAGGAGGAGGAGGAGGAGGAGGAGGAGGAGGAGGAGGAGGAGGAGGAGGAGGAGGAGGAGGAGGAGGAGGAGGAGGAGGAGGAGGAGGAGGAGGAGGAGGAGGAGGAGGACCTTGAGGAGCACCTTGAGGCCATCGTGCGAAACAGACCATCAACCCGCATGGTAAGGACGGGTAGCCTTTCGAAGGGTACCCTTGAATCCTTGCCCCTGCGGCCCGTCCTCGGCGACCTTCGCTGGCCAACCTCGCTCGGAAAACGCCAACATGGGCCTCCAAGGCCCTTGCATCCTCTCCGTGCATCCTTACGATACGGCGTTAAGTCGGGCGTGTCCCCCTACAGGGGGATTGTCGACGAAAATTAGAATTACTCCGACGGAAAAACCCCACATAAGAATCCTCTGGGCGAATCTGGAAAAAGCCATCACCGTCGTCCTCGTGGTTGGTGAGGCGTCCTGGCTGTCTCTTCTGCGTATATTTCCTCTCGCCTTGGCGCGGGCCCCCCTTCCACTCCTTACGTTGTCCCCATCCTCGCCCCCCTGTTTGTTCCGCGCCCCGCCACCTCCTCCCCTTCCTGTTGCATGAGCGCGCATGTCGATGTTCCTCGGCGCCGTCGCCGCCACGGCCAGCACAGGCGCGTTCTCTACTGGTCACGTCGCGCAGCCGTTGGGACAACCCCGCGGGCCAGGCTGTCGGGACAACCCCGCGAGCCGTTGGCGCGCAAGACCAAGCCGTTGGGACAACCCCGCGGGCTTCGAGCGAGGCGCAGCCGCGCTCAGGCGGAAGGCAGCACGAAGCCCAGCTCTGCCGCGAGCTGCTTCGCCTCCGCCCTGGACAAAACCGCTCTTTTGTCGAACTCCAGGAGCGCCTTCCGCAGGGACGCCGGCGGCCCGCACTCCAGGAACTCTCGCGGCGGCGGCCGCAGGATCAGCATGTTCCGCATGCACGTGGCGCGGGAGAACATGACGTAGAGGTGCAGCCACCACTGCTCGTCCGACATGCCCGTGCGGCCAGCGTCCTCGTCTCTCGCGCAGTCGATGGTGACGCCCTTGCGCAGCGTCTGGCCCTGCGACAGCGTGGAGGTCAGGTAGGACGCGTGCGTCAGGGTGAACCCCGAGCGGCGCACGCTGTGCGCCCCCGAGCTCTGCCATGTGAACTCCCTTTCGCTGGGCCTGAACATCAGCAAGCTCCGCGCCCGCGCCTCGGCCTGGCCGTCGTCGTCGGCGCCTTCGGCGCCCTGTCGCAGCACCTCGGCGACCTCCTGGTAGATCGGAGACTCCTTGAAGCCGTGCACCTGCAGCCAGATTCCCTGCGGTAGGAAGCGGGGGCGAAAGAGCTGGCCTGCCGAGCACTCCTCGTAGCGCTGCTCGTCCTCGTGGTGGAACTCGAAGGACACGATGGTGGCCCGCTGCTCCTGCACGAGCCCCAACTTCTTCTTCAGCTCCTCCTGCGCTGCCGTGAACCGCACCTCCATGCCGACGTGGGCCGGCAAAACGCCGTGGATGTCCCCCGTCTTGTGCATGTTCGGGACGTTCAGGAGGCGCCGACCCGCGTCGGGCTCGCTCTGAATCGTGCCGCACTCGTCAACGGCCTGCAGGAAAACAAGGGGCACGCCCAGACGCCGAGCGTCGCGACGAGCGCGCGTGTTGATCCACCTCGCCAGCGTCTCCCAGTATATGCCCATGCCGTAGCCGAGCCGAAAGTTCTCGTGCTGGTGCCGAGGGTCCAGGACGCCCTGGTTGTCCGTGGCCAACGTCTTCTCCCAGGCGGACCAGACCTCAGGTGGGAAGGGCTTGCCCTCGCGCGTGCAGCCCAGGAACGTGATCAGAGGGTCCCCGGGCTCGAAGCGCTTCGTGCCCTTCAGCTCGAAGACGCAGGGGATCTGAGAGAAGACCTTGATGGCGTGCTGGATCTCCACCGTCGGCGGGTCCGCGTACCTGTACGACTCGTCGTCGTCCAGGCGCTCGTTCACGTCCGTCAGGAGGCCAATGCTGCCGGTGGGCTTCAGCTGCAGGAAATCGCCAGGGGCACGACCCAGAGGAAGCGCACAAGGGTGCGTCCCAGTGGATACGTGCGGGGGCACGACCCAGAGGAAGCGCACAGGGGTGCGTCCCAGTGGATGCGTGCCGGGAATAGCGTTCTGGGAACACGACGAACACGAAGTGGCCTACAGTTGGCTCCTCGCAATTCACTCAGAGACGAGGCTCCCGCCTGAGACTTCCTCCAAATTCAGGCCTGAGGAGCCCAAAAACTTCCTTGTTGCGTCCAAAATGTGGCCTGGGAACTGCGTTCTGGCAGCGCGAGAACCCAACATTGACGACAGTTACAGGTTTTGGATGACCCGCTCGGATTACCAACATGGCGCCCCATAGGGAGGGGGCTCCCGCCTGAGACTTCCTCGCAGTTCACTCACAGACGAGGCTCCCGCCTGAGACTTCCTCCATATTCAGGCTTGAGGAGCCCAAAATTGACGACAGTTACAGGGTTCCGATGACCCGCTCGGATTACCAACATGATCTGCGGGCCCCATAGGGAGGGGGCTCCCGCCTGAGACTTCCTCCCAATTCACTCACAGACGAGGCTCCCGCCTGAGACTTCCTCCATTTTCAGGCTTGACGAGCCCAAAAGTGACGACAGTTACAGGATTCCGATGACCCGCTCGGATTACCAACATGATCTGCGGGCCCCATAGGGAGGGGGCTCCCGCCTGAGACTTCCTCACAATTCACTCACAGACGAGGCTCCCGCCTGAGACTTCCTCCAAATTCAGGCTTGACGAGCCCAAAAGTGACGACAGTTACAGATGACCCGCTCGGATTACCAACATGATCTGCGGGCCCCTCCCGCCTGAGACGACGAGGCTTGAGACTTCCTCCAAGGCATGACGACAGTTACTGATGACCCGCTCGGATTACCAACATGATCTGCGGGCCCCATAGGGAGGGGGCTCCCGCCTGAGACTTCCTCACAATTTACTCAACGATGATGAGGATGAGGATGATGAGTGGTGGTGAAGATGAGTGGTGAAGAAGGATGATGATTGATTGTGAGTGGTGGTGGCGATGATGATGTTTGAATGAGGATGATGCCGATGCCGATGATGATGATGATGATGATGATGATGATGATGATGTTCGTGAGCGTGTGAGAGAGTGCGAGTGATGATGATGATGAGTATGTGAGTGACTAAGCATGTGAGAGAGCATCTTCGATGATGCTGATGAGGTTGATGATGAGAGAGTGTGAGTGAGTGTGAGTGGGTGTGTGTGTGTGTGTGTTCCTGTTCCTGCGCGGGGTGTCCAGAGAAAACAAGAACCCCACTTTGGATGTGGGGAAATACGCGAAAAAATCACCCAAAAGGTGAAAAATATGTGACAAATAGTCCCCCGACTATTTTTGGACTATTTCTTGATCATTTTCGGGTTTTTTATTTTTCGTCGAAAATCCCCCCGTAGGGGGACAGGCCCGACTTAATGAGACGGGTTGACTGCACACACGCACACACACACACATACACACACACACACACGCGAAACCGGAGGCTTCGCGCGGAATGGACGCCCGAGCGATGGGGGGGCAGGGGGCAATGCGCCTCTTGAGGCCCCGCGGAGCCCTCGGGCTGCGACGGGGTCGGCTCGGACGTCGAGGCTCGTGGCTGCAGGCGGTGTTTCGGCGTTTCCAGCCTCTGGGGTTAAGTCGGGCGTGTCCCCCTGCAGGGGGATTTTCAACGAAAAACAAAAAATATTCCCAAAATAATTAAACAATAGTCCAAAATAGTATGAACAACTATGTTTTGAGTATTTTTAAAAACCTTTTTGGGGCATTTTTGGGGTATTTTTTATTTTTCGTCGAAAATCCCCCTCAAGGGTATTTTTCGGCATGTTTGGGGTATTTTTATTTTTGGGGACAGGCCCGACTCAACTCTGGGGGCGGTCTGCGGGCCCCGGGAGCCCCGAACATCGATCCGGGAGCCGTCTTCGCAATGATATCCGATTCCCGAACCAGTTTTGTGGAAAGCGGCACACACCCAAGGCTTTGTGGAAAATCGATCCGGGGTGGAAAACCGCGTCGGATGGTTTCCGGTTCTGGTTCCTGCTCCGATCCAGGAGCCGTTTCTGTGGCATCCTTTCCAGGAGCCGTTTGCGCATGAATGTCAGATTCCCGACGCAGTTTTTGGAAATTTGGCATCGCTCGGACATGTCCATTTTTCTCGGCGAGGACTATCGAGGACCATCCTGGACCATCGAGCAAACACAACACGCACGAAACCGACAAATGCACGGGAGATGGACGTCCGAGCGACGGCAAGGAAAGCGGCACACAACAGACTTTGCCGTCTCGGGGGCCAGCTAGTTCAGGTCTGGGCCTCCCAGCTGGGATCCGAGCACACGGGGTCGGAAGGTCGGTGTTCGGAAGTTGTCTGCCTCTTTCGCCTGCTCTTGGAGGTCTTCCAGCCTCGGAGTGCTCGCCGGCAGCTGCGCCTCGTCGAGAGCGCTCCCGGGGTACCAGAGTCCTCCCGAACGGCCGCTGGAGAGCCGAGTCGTGCCCCGAAAACCACTCCAGGCCTCCCAAGTGATGTCGGAGTAGTCGACCCCCGATCACCCATCCATCGTCGATAGGGGCCTGTTAGCCCGCCCTGCCCAGGCACGTGCGGTTTCGATGTCGGGTGCGTATCGCCGATCTGTCGGCGATGTATCGTCGATTCCAGGTCGACGTTTCTCCCCCTGTTCTGGCCCCCACCCCTATTGTTGCCCCTCACGCCACGGGGGAGGAGGACAAGGACTCTCAGCTCCTCCCGCGTCGGTGGAGGCCACATGATCGAAGGTATGGCACGTCTTTCGCTCTTCTTGCGCCTCTGGGGTGCTTCTCATGGCCACGGCCAGATTTCTCCTGATGTTCTGAAGAGGACGCTCCACATGACAGGCCCAGGGACAGATTGTTGTTCCCTCTGGGACCTCCCTCCCTCAGACCGCTTCGCGTCAGGAAGAAAAACAATTTAGGGGTCGGGGTAGTTTTTGTTGCACCAGTGGGGCCCTTACCAGGTCCTAGGGCCGTCAAAAACGGCTCTGATGAGAAATCACGGGGTCCACGTTTTCAAACAATAATGGCGCCGGCGCCTTGGGGAAGAGGAGGAGGAGGACGAGGTGGTGGCATACGAGGTGGACGAGGACACGGACGACGACGACGACGACGACGACGACGACGACGACGACGACGACGAGAAGGTCATAGTTTGAGGTGCGGGGATCACGTGTTTTTGGGGGGCGCTTTGGCTTGCCCCGGAGGCCTCCTGGACGTCCCACGATCTCCCAGAGACCTGTGGAGACTCTGAGGACCTCCATGGAGTGAGAGTAGGGGGTCGGAGTACGGAGGACGGGACGCGGAGGGAGGGCGGACGCAGAGGGAGGAGGGAGGAAGGAGAACGGAGGCAGGCGGGAGGAGGGCGAAGGTCAGAGCGTGAATTACCTACCCCGCTTTCGCTTCCAGGCAAAACCAAGCCATACCACGCGCCTCCTCGTCAAGCGGCCTGACCAGTACAGGCTGCAATTTGGCATCGTTTGGTATCTCTTGGAAGCGAGGGTGGTCAAAAGCGAGGTAGGTTTGTTTCCCCCCTAGAAGGACAAAGAGGGGGAGGAGGGCGAGGAGGAGGAGGAGGAAGCGGAGGTAGCAGGAACGTGAGAGGGACCAGGAGCAGGAGCGAGCAGTCACCATCACTAGCTGGAGGAGGAGGAGGAGGAGGAGGAGGAGGAGGAGGAGGAGGAGCTGGAAGGGCATGAGAGGAGCGAGGACGCGCTGGATGGTGTTGAGGACCATATGCAGGGGCAGTACGGTCGAGCTTATGATTCAGAAACCTTCTCCCGGACAGTTTGGCCGGCGTTTCTTAACCAATATGTCGGAAAGGTGGCCCATTTGCTTGCGCACGTTTGCCCCTCCAGCGCTAACAACAGACATTCGCCCACGCAGGGTTGTTTCCAGAAACTTCGCGAGGAGCATGTCCTCGATCATATTTTCGGCTGCGGTCAGCTACGGCCTTCTGAGAAAAGACATTGGTCCAGAGCATTCGAACTCGGCATTACGTTGTGGCGACTGCTGTAGTCCTGACCGGCCGAGCGTAGCAGAGCGCTTGGGTTGGCGATCGTACCCACTCACCGATCCAGCCTGCAGTCTGCTCCACGAGATTCGCCGCTCGCCCGAACCTCGTGACGTCACCTTCGAAGGGCCCCGCATGCAGCAGTGCGCACTTCGGTATCTACTCGCCCGCGTGCTTGTTGCTCGGCGTATCCCTCTGGTGATGCCGCAGCCCAGTCGGCTGAGCCGCTGGTGTCCGCTGATCCACTGGAAGGTCGGATTGTCGACCCCGATGTCGTAGATCAGCCGCCATGTCCGTCGCCACTGCTCCGCGAGTGCATGCGGAGCATGGCAGCACGCCTCGGGCCCAGCCTCGATGCCACCAGTCAGGCCGTGGCAGCCCGTGCAGATCACACGGGGGGGATGATGTGGCAGTCCTTCCACGGCGGGCAGCTCTCCCGCTTCCGACCAAAAACAAGATTGAAGAAACCGAAATAAACAGTTGCGTTAAGAACATATCATGTAGCCATCCAGGTGATCGCTCGTGACAGGCCCCGACGGCGCGTCCAACGTTGTCCACCGTGGCGCAGCCGACGCCCACGCGCACCTCGTCCACGCCGGACTCGCCGGCGCCCGCCGGGCACCTGCGAAAGACTGCGGACCGACCTGCGCCAGCACGCCTGGAGAGGTCGGCGTGGGATGCGCAGCGGTGTTCCCGCACGACGCGGGGCCAGCACGCCTCGCGGTCCACGTGGGCTGACACGCGGTAGAGGCCGCCAGAGAACAGAGTTCCTGCGCATCGCCCGATTCGCGCCCAAGCCGCTGTTGGCGAAGAAAAGCGCCCATCCAAGATGCCGCGTGGACGGGGCCACCCCCATGGGCCCCACATTCCAGCGGTGCCTGCGCGGCCGCTGCAGGAGTGCAATCGTCGGCATCCGAAACGCACAGAGCTCACACCCGCAGGGAGGAGGGGGAGGAGGAGGAGGAGGAGGAGGAGGAGGAGGAGGATGAGGGAGGAGGAGGGAGGAGGAGGAGGAGGAGGAGGAGGAGGAGGAGGAGGAGGAGGAGGAGAGGAGGAGGAGGAGGAGGAGGACGGAGGAGGAGGAGGAGGAGGAGGAGGAGGAGGAGGAGGAGGAGGAGGAGGAGCAGCAGCAGGAGCAGGAGCAGGAGCAGCATAGGAGTAGGCAACCCCTGAGCTATGCATGGGCGTGGACTAATCGGTTCGGTTTGCGCCGTCGAGCTGCCCCACGCCGTGCTGCGGGCTGCCTTCGCACTGGTTGGCGGCGCGCAGAGGGCGGGGCAGGGCAGGTGCGCGTCGTCTCGACTGACGGCGACCCCGCCGCCCGCGCTCAGCGTTGAACGCCGGCGGCGGCCCAGAGTCGGTCGACGTTGAACGATCTGACGTTTCGGTTCACGGCCGATCGTTCAAGGTTGAACGATCCCCGCGGTGTCAGGAACCAACGCCGAAGTCGGCACGGCACGAACCTGCCGTAGGGGGAGGGGGGAAGGCTCCTTAGAGCACCCCTGCTTCAAGGCGCGGGCCTTATCTATAGATGTAGGGCTGGCGCCTTCTGAGATGCAGCCTCCTTCCAAGAAGCCTTCACCCCTCCCGTGCGCGCCGCCGCACCGGCCTGGAGCGGAGCCAGCGGAGGGGGACGTCCAGGCACAACAGAGAACCCAAACCACGGCGAAGTGGATTTTTCGGGAGGGCCCTTCGGGGGGGGGGAATCCGCCGACCTCGACATGAGCACTCTGGCTGTGATTGCAGTCGATTTGGCCGTCCCGGGACGCCACATCGACCACAACCAGTACGAAGCTGGTTTCAGTGTCCCGACAATGTTTGGCATGCGCAGGACATCCCCCAGGGTGTGTCCTCGACGCGGTTGCGGTCGCATGCTGTCCCCGCAGGACAAGAACCGGGGAAACGTGAGACTCGAGTTCGCCGGAACTCGGGTTTGCCGACGCTCGTTGGCGGGCCCGTCCTGAGTTTGGGCGGTCCAGTTTCCGTGGAATGATTGCAGCGGGAGCTCGCGTCACATTTCATATTGGGTCTTGTCTTTTCCCTGACGGCCCCATCGGGCCAACCCGAGTCCCCCGATTTCTTACGTCTCCGCGGGATGAGAGGGACAAGGATCGAGGATCGACACTCGATCCATACCCCTGGCTGCCCCCCGCTCTTGGCGCCAGAGAGAGCAGGGCAGGGATAAAGGCGGCGTGGCCACGGAGGCCTGGAACGTATCCGTGTCCTCGCTCTGGCTCCTCGTGGGGTCGGGGCGCGGGCAGGGGCGTGGATGACATGTCGATCGCCTGGAGGAGCGGGGGAGACAGGCAGCCGAATCTGAGCGACGCAAACAGAAAACGGGGTCGTCTGCGCCGACATTAACGCGTAAGCTGCCCGCGTAAACTCGCGCGTGAGCGCCCTCGCTTCCAGTGTAGCGTGCCGCGCTGCACTGGAAGCGAGGTAATTGGTTGCTTCGCGCGCTCGCCGGGGTGCGCTGCCTTGCCTCCTCGGCCCTCCTCCTCCCCTCCTCCTCTGCCTCCTCCGGCTTCTCGGCGCTCTGTTGTCACCCGCTCTTGCCGCTGGGCTCCTTATGGATGGTAAAAAAGTGTAGCGTGCCGCGCTGGCGGCCCGCGTAAGCTGCCGCGTGAGGTCACCGTGCCATCTCGCGCAAGACCCGTGTTTGATCGGCGCTCGTGGGACCCTTAGCCTCCGCGGCGGCTCGTTCTGGACCAGCGGGGGCTCACCAGTGGGTTGGGCATTCGGGTTGACCCAAAAGGGGGTCCAGCGACAAGGGGGTGGTGCAATAGATTTGGAGCAATAGACTTGTGGAACTGCAGTGCATTTGGGGCCTGCAATACATTCCTGGGCGCAAGTGTGCTGCTGGACTCCCGCGCGAGACCTGCTTTTGCTCGGCGCTCGCGTGTGACCCATGCCCCCCGCCCCCGCGTGCCCCTGCTTGGCATCGCTCGGACGTGTGCATGTTTTTTTTTGGGGGGGGACCATCGGTGAGCATCTTAGATCATCTCGCGACGAGGAAAAAAACACGCACGGCATCGAAACATGCACGGGGGATGGGCGTCCGAGCAATGGCCGAGCCTTGGGGGAGGGAGGGCGGGACGAGAAACGTAACGGTTGTTCGGCCACGGTTCTCATCTGCATCACGTCGGACCCAGTCAGAGCCCCGAATCATCAGGGGTAACTCGGGTCAGGGATAACTCGGGTTCCTTTTTCGGGAATCCAAACCCGAGTTACCCCGGACCCGAGTTACCCCGGATAACTCGGGCGCCCAGAACCCCGAATCATCAGGGGTAATTCGGGTCAGGGATAAATCGGGTTCCTTTTTCGGGAATCCAAGCCCGAGTTACCCCGGACCCGAGTTACCCCGGATAACTCGGGCGCCCAACCCAGGGGGGGAGGGGGGAAGGAGAATCTCCTGACCACCTGCCAGCATCGCAGCGGCCTCCGCATGCCTTCCCTCAGCCTTATGTCGGGCGTGTCCCCCTACAGGGGGAATTTTCGACGGAAAATGAAATAATACCCCAAAAATACACCAACAAGGTCAAACAATATTCAAAACATAGTCCCCTGACTATTTTTGGATGATTGGTTGATTCTTGTTGGGGCATTTTTTACGTTTCGTCGAAAATCCCCCTGTAGGGGGATAGGCCCGACTTGACCTCGGCCACGTGGTGTATCCTCGTCCTCCCCCGCCGCCCCCTCTGCCCAGCAACCTGAGCACGCTGGACCTCAGCCACGTGCCGCTGAACACCAGGCTGCAGGTGCAGCTCTGCAAGGCGAGGCGTGCGCTCGATCTGCCCCTCTCGGTGCAGAGTAGCGCGGCACCGCGTCGGGCCAGATGAGCTGCACGAGGAAAAGCAGCAGCAATCACAGGAGGACGAAAAGAAGCACAAGTGGGGAGGACGAGGATAAGGAAGACAAGCACGAGACGCAGGAGGAGGAGGAGGCGGAGGAGGAGGAAGAGAGGGCTTGGAGGCGGTGGCGACGTTGCGACTGGGAGAGGTCAATGCAGTCTCCAGTTCGCCTTGACAGGAATCCGTGAGCCCCGACGGTTCACTCACGAGCCTGCGAGAGCGACGGTCGGTGTGGCAGAGGGGCTCCAGAGCAGATTCCCATGCCCCATCCCGGACGGCAGGGTGTTCGGGACGGAGGGCGGGCCGTGCATGCGTGGCGGTCGCAGGAGCAGGGGCAGGTGCAGGAGGAGGAAGAGGATGCCACGGCCTCTCGATATCGAGCTCAAAGCAGTGTCGGCACACGTGTATACAGCTTTAGATTTGTGTGTACACTACGTGTAGACATGAAGCAGTGCATGCATCGCCATGTGCGGTATATACGTGCTCGAAAAGATGGCTCCTGTTTCAAGCGACGGTTTCGTTGCCACCGCACTGGTTGTCGCCGTGACTTCACGCCCCTTGGTCTTCCTCAAGGACAGCAGTCGTTGTGCCCCCTGTTTTTTTTCACAAGCCAGTGGAGAATGACCAGGGATATAATGAAGGACTGCTGAACAATTGCTAAAGGAATGTTTAGGGACCTTCGATGGGCCTCGATGGTGCGTGAATTATCTGCCAAGCCCTCCCTGTGATTCTTCATAGCATCGAGCCGTTGGAGCCCACTTGTATATGGACGTTACTTTTCAGGATCGTCATGGGTTCTTCAGTATTTTTGGAGATTGTGCCAGGAGCGCGAGGAGCGCATATGGGAACCTCGAGTATTCTGTGGTATGTCCGATTAATCTCTGAGGTATGAAATCCCGAACGTTTCACCAGGTTCCACCACATTACTTTCGCGTAACCCCTGGGAATCCACATAGACCTTCAATTAATTTCCAAAGTAACACCAAAGCAGTGTGAACGCCAAGTGCGCCAGACCAGCCAAGTGCGACAGGCGCCCCAGATGCGCCAAGCGTACAAGGTGTGCCCAGTGAGAAAGACGTGCTAAGCGCGTTCGGTACGTACACCGAGCGCGCCAGGTACGCCAAGTGCGCCACGTGTGTTAGGTGCGTTAAGTGAGTCGGTTACGCCATGTGCGCCAGGTATACGAAGTGCGGCAGTTGCGACAGCCGTACCAGGTAAGTTTCCCAGACTCTTTGGTGAGACCGCCTCCGCAAGGCTTCAGAGAGCCCCATGTGCTTCCCCAGAGGGCCCCAATAGAAGCCCCCTTGACGACCCCAAGCCAGCCCCAAGATGGCAAGAGAACCTCACAAGATGCGCGAGGACCGTCCCGAGAGACCTCCCAAAGATCCCCACGGCCCGACTCGACGGCCCGAAGATATTTTTTTCACCAGGCCTCTTCGGGAGAATTCGGCGCAATTGGGAAGGGCATCTGGAGACCGCTTGCTCCTTGCCAGGGTCCCTGTGGCGTCTTTCGAGGCCTCCTAGATCGGGTCGGAGTAGATGGGGTCGGAGGATCGCGCCGCATCACCGATGCATCGCCGATGCGGTTGGATGCGGAGCCCGATTTTCTTGCCGCGGACGTCGCCGATGCATCGCCGACGTCGCTGTTGCGTCGCCGGTGCACCGCCGATGCATCGCCGATGCATCGCCGATGCATCGCCGCTGTCTCGGCGATGCGGCGCGATTCCTCCGACCCTATCTCCCCCGACCCTATCTAGGGGGCCTCTAGTCTTGGCCGCAGGGAGCTTTTCAATGAGAGTCCAAGGGTTCCAAACTCTTGAGCACATAGAAAAAGGTTGGTTTTCAGGGCTCGTCTTCCCCAAACAGTGCTTTCACTGGGCGTTCTCACTTCGCTTGCGAAGCACTTGGCTGGCAGGTCCAGGTGATCGCCAAATGCCCCCACGTTGGCGCCTCCAGGTTATCGCCCAATGCCCTTCGTCCTGGTGGCGGGTTTGGCGGGAGGGGCACCCCCGTTTCGAAGGGGAAGAAGGGTGTTGGCATAGCGAGCTCGTTTGTCCACTCACGCCGTACAGGGCTGGCGGGATTTAGACATCGCGGGGGGGTCGGGGGTAGCCCCTCTGATGGCCAGCGTCTGGCCGTCACGCCCGCGGCCGGCGCTGCGGACTCGTGAGCGCACCTAGGTGCGCTGGCTGGCGTCTGCCGGTCTCTGCGGCCGGTGCCCGAGGGTGGGCGCCGCGTGGGCGCACGGGGCGTTGGCCGGCAGTTTTTTGGGCCTTCGCGCGGTGCCTGCCCGTGGGCGCCTCGTGGGCGCTTTGTGCGCTGGCCTGCGCTTTCTGGAAGCACGCACGGCCCGCTGCCCATGGACGGTACCGCACAGGTTGCGCCTCATGGGCACGACACAGGTTGCACCCCAAAGACGCTACCCCACAGCGTGCACCGCCTGCATATACATGTGTATATATGTATATATATATACATCTGTATATATATGTATATCTATATATATATACATATATGTATGATCCAGGGTCCCTCCCACCCAAGGCATATGGGATCAAGACCCCCCCCTCCCCCCGCTGGATGTGTACGCCCGTGAGCCTTTCGAAGGCCTCGCGAATGGGATCGCTCCCCCCAGCGGCCCCAGAGCACCCTTGGCAGCCCTCCTCCTCCTCCTCCTCCCTCCTCCTCCTCCTCCTCCTCCTCCTCCCTCCTCCTCCTCCTCCTCCCCCTCCTCCTCCTCCTCCTCCTCCTCCTCCTCCTCCTCCTCCTCCTCCTCCTCCTCCTCCTCCTCCCCTCCCCATCCTCCCCTCCTCCTCCTCCTCCCCCTGACTGCTGCTGGCCGGGCTGGCCTCGCTTGGCCGCGGCCCGCCCAGGCCATCGGCGGGCACAAGCGCCTCGAGACGATCAACCTGGCAGACACCGGCATGGCCTCGACGCGCCCGCGCCCCCTCTCGGGCGGGCGGTGGTGGGGCCCCCCCGCGCTGCCGGCGCGAGCCTCGGAGCGCGTCTTGTCGAGGCCGGGAGCGCGGCCGCTCTCTCCCACGGTCGCCCCTCGCCTGCGCCCGCCCGCCCGCCCGCCGTCGTGCTCTGCCGTCGGACTTACGATTCGGAGATCATCGCGTCGTTGGACACGTGAAGACTTCGAATACGCCAGACTTGGTAGTAAAAGGGAGGGGGTCTGGACCCTCCAAGGCAAGCCATTTCAGACCTCCCCCGTGGGAGAACCCTCCAAAACATCGTCCCCAGACCCCCCAGGCCCTCCAAGATAGCCTGGAAGAGACCCCCCCCGAAATGAGACCCCCCTCCCTTTATTACGAAATCTCGAGTAGACATGCAATGCATACTCAAGACGCCGCCTGGCACTGTGTGTTACGCCGCGGGCCAAAAACCTAGACTGGCCTATGGTAGGGCTTCCCTGGCTGGTGCTCGGGGATGCAGCCCGGTGTGTTGCTCGCGAGGCAAGCGAACGGAACCGAACCGAACTGGACAGGCCGGTCGCGCCCGTTGCGCGACGGTTTGATGCTCGGCCGCCGAGGGCGCAAGCTATGGCGCAACCGACAGGAGACGGTTTTACCGTATTCTCGGCCGCCGAGAGCGCAATCTGTGGCGCACCCGATTAGAGACGGTTCTATTCTCGGCCGCCGAAGGCGCAACCTATGGCGTAACCGAGAATAGACGGTTTTATTCTCAACCGCCGAGGGCGCGACATATGGCGCAACCGATAGGAGACGGTTTTATTCTCGGCCACCGAGGGCGCAACTCACGGCACACAGATAGGAGACGATTTCTACACGACAGGTTTCCGCCATTCCGCTGGCATCCCTGCGGCAGGGTCCGTGACCTGGTCCGGCGTTGAGCCGCTCTCTTGAACCGCGAGCGGGCCAGCGAGGGCGTCGAGGACCGAGGTGCCAGGAGAAGGAGGATTAGCAGGAGGAGGAAGAGGAGAAGCGAGGACGAGGTCCTAGACGAGGCCGACGAGGAGGAGCTGGAGCAGGAGGAAGACGAGGAAGACGAGGAGGATGAGGAGGAGGACGAGGAGGAGGAGGAGGAGGACGACGACGACGATCAGGATGGAGAGGAGGACGGGGAGGAATACGAGTAGTACGAGGACGAAGTGTGGGCATTCGACTGGGGCTGCCGAGCGGCGAGCTGTCTTGTGATTCTCTTGGGCGGGTGGCATCGGATGGGGTGGGCCTACACGGGGGGGGTGGAAGAAGAGGGCCCCCCAAAGGGGCCGGTTCGGATCCTTTCTGGCGCCAGCAGGCTCCAGAGGAGGAGGAGGAGGAGGAGGAGGAGGGGGGAGGAGAGGAGGGGGAGGAGGAGAGGAGGAGGAGGAGAGGAGGAGGAGGCCTAAAAGAGGCCCTAAAGGGCCCCATTAGGGCTCTCCTCCGCCCCCCGCTTTGGTCCCCACCCCACTGCCACCCGCCCGACGCTCTGCCTGCCGTCCGTGGCGACGAGGAGTCGTGAGGGAAAGGGGTCCTCCTCCTCCTCCTCCTCCTCCTCCTCCTCCTCCTCCTCCTCCCCCTCCTCCTCCTCCTCCTCCTCCTCCTCCTCCTCCTCCTCCTCCTCCTCCTCTGAGATGCTTGCCCGTCTTTGGGCTCCACGCGGGCCCTCCCCAGGCTCCGCGGGAGCTGTTGGCCATGGTTTGCTTTTGACCGTTCTCAGGCTCCCCGGGGCCTTCCCCCAGAGGCCCAGGACCGTCGGCAGCGGCTGAGGGTGTCAAGCTGGTCCCCGGGAAGGCCCGGGAAGGTCCAGGCTTCGGGTCCCTCGGGACGGCCCTTTCCCCTACGCCAGCCCGCGGTCCAGTCCACACCAGACTCCTCCATCTCCCTTCTTCCCCTTCATCGGCCAGGCCTCGGAAGAGAACGCCGCACAGTCGGGGCGCTGAAGAAGGAACTCTTTTCGTTGGGGAGGGGCTCAGGGTTCCTTAGTTGTTGCGCAGTGTTCCTTAGCTTTTCGATGGTAGATCGATGTCTAACACGGAAAAAGAGGAGCCTCATTCTTTGTTCAGGGTTCTTTCGGGCAGCGCCCCGATTGTATGTTTTCGTTTCTTCCTAAAAACGGTTATACACTCGGACACGCCCGGAGAGCTCCGACAACCCTCAGGGGCCATGGTGCAGTGCTCCCTGTGGGCCATCTCTACGGGTCTGGCTTCTGGCCTCCTCCTCTCCCCCGCCTCCGGCCGGTCCCCAGGGTCCTCTTCCCCTGCCCAGCGCACCTGGTCTGCGCGCGCGCGTGCGCGCATTGTGGCTCCGCCGTGGCACGGCATGCCACGACATCGGGCCTCGCGGCGAGGCGTGACGTGGTCGGAGGCGGGCACCTTCGGGGACGCATCTGCGCCCGGGGAAGGCGGCGGCCAACGGGTTCCTGCCGGGGGGAGCGGGATCCAGTGCGCGGGCCGTTTGCTTTGGGGCGCCGAGTGTCCGGCCAGCCGGACTGGCCCACGAGCTCTGGACGAACTCAAGAGGTTTACACGCCAGTCGCTGAGAGCATGTATATTTGGCTGCCCAGATCCCAGTCTATTTCGAGCGCCTTCCTACTTCAAGAATCGGCATGCTTTGGCTGTGTTTCGTGATTCTCTGGGAGGGCCTGAACCCAGTCTACTCTGTCCCCCTTCCTATTTCATGTTTCTGCAAACTTCGTCCGACCGACCTGGCGGGGAGTCCACAGTGAGGCGTCGTGGGCTTCTTGGGCGCTCTCTGGGCACTCTTGTGGGCGTCTTGGGAGCTGTTTCCAGGCCTGGTGGGGCCTCTGCTCGGACCTGTTGGGGCTGATTGAGGGCCTGTTGTGGGCCGCTCGGGAGCTTCTCGGGGCCTTTGGGGGGCTTCTTGGGGCGGAAAGATCGGATCTTCGGTTCGTGTTCTCCCTCTTGGCCGTTCTTGGGGCCGTCTTGGGGCGATAGTTGGCCGTCGTGGGTCCCTTTTTGGTCCGTATTTGAACCCTCTTGGGCCGTCTTGGGGCCCTCGTAGGGGCCTCTTGCGCCTTCTGGGCCGGTCTACAGGGCCTCTTGGGTCGTCTTGGAGCGTCGGAAGCTCATCGGCGCCCTGTTGAGAAGACTTGGGCCTCTCTTGGGGGGTCTTGAAGTCGTCTTGGGGCGTCTTGGAGCAGTGGTAGACTTGTTGGGGTCAATCGGCGATTTCGGGACCGTCTTGGAACGTCTTTGAGGCCACGGCAGACAGACGTGGAAGCACTGGTGTCTCCGGGTGTGCTCCCAGGAGCCTGGACCCCCCTTGAACAATATGTTGTAGACCTTGGGAGGAGGAGGAGAAGGAGGAGGAGGAGGAGGAGGAGGAGGAGGAGGAGGGGAGGAGGAGGCAGGGGAGGATAGGAAGGGGAGGAGGGAGGAGGAGGAGGAGAGGAGGAGGAGGAGGAGGAGGAGGGGAGGAGGGGGAGGGGGAGGGGGAAGAGGAAAGGGGGACGGGGGACAACCAACCATCTCACACGCCTTCCCACCTTTGTGTTTTTGATTACTGTGACCGTCTCACGTTACGGTCCCCCTTTGAAGGTACGTGTCGAAGCAGTGCATCGGCGAGCTGCTGAGCAGCACGAGCCTCAGGAACTTGGACATGAGTTGGAATTGTTTCAGCTCGGACACTCTCCTCTGCCTGGGCGAGGCGCTCACGAAGAGCAGGCGACAATATTTGCGTTATGACGAGCAGCGGCAGCAGCAGCGAGCTAGGATGCGACCTTGAACAGCCTGGTCCGCTCTTCCACTGCTTCCGGCTCATTCTGGCGCCTCTGTCCCCTCTGCTGCGGCCATGAAAAGGGGGAGGAGGAAGAGGAGGAGGAGGAGGAGGAGGACCAGTGGAAACCCAAGAGTCATCAGCGATGTTTGAATCGACCCTTCCTCCAAGCTCCCCCTTCATAGGACCCTACAACGGTTCATTTCCATTGAGGGAACTGCCTCGTTGGAAGACAATTGTTTGAAGATCTGAAGGTGCCAGGACACTGCACAGCGAATCAGCATAACTGTTGCGCCCGCATAATCCGGAATCCTTTCAAATACCATTTCAATTACGCTGATCATGGGAATCTGTGAAAACGAATGTGCGCGGCGCCAAGGCGAGAGCCACATTTTGCAAACGACCCGCCCTCAATCCGTGCGGCCCTTGCAACGTTTAAAGCAAATGTGCGCGGCGCTCAGGCGAGAGCCACATTTTGACAACGACCCGCCCTCAATCCATGAAACTCTTGCAAATGTTCAAAACGAATGTGCGCGGCGCAAAGGCGAGAGCCACATGTTGAAAACGACCCGCCCTCAATCCGCGAGACCCCTGGAATGTTTAAAACGAATGTGCGCGGCGCGAAAGCGACAGCCACATGTTGAAAGCCACCCGCCCTCCAGCTGTGAAATTGTTCACGCTTTAAGCTTCAGAGTCATGAGTGGTGAGGAAGCCTCACGCGAAACGCCCGCCCCGCCCTAAAATATAGTTTCGGGGTTCGGCAGGGAGAAGTGAATTATAAGGAGTAGGAATGGAGGATGAGGAGGAGCAGGAGGAGCAGGAGGAGGAGGAGGAGCAGGAGGAGTAAAAGGAACAGCAGCAGCAGGAGGAGGAGCAGCAGCAGGAGGAGCAGCATGAGAAGGAGGAGGAGGAGGCAAAGGGTCACTCCGTAGCCTTTGCGGCTCAAGCACGGAACCGTCGCCCTGCGACTTCGTGCTCGCCTGCAGCCACTGGGCTGGTTCGAGGCGAGCTGCCCGGCCAGCGGGCTTCACCCGCACGATCCCCTTGTCGAGCCTCTCGAAGGCGAGGCTCTGTCTGCGCCCTCGGGTTCATTGAGAGCCCGCGGTTCGTTGCCCGATCTGCCAGCAAGCCTACGGTAGGTTTGCGTCGTGTCGACCAGCGGCGACCCCGCCGCCGACGTTCAACGTTGAACGCCGCCGGCGACCCAGAATCGATCGATGTTGAACGATCGGACGTTGCGGCAGCGGCCGATCGTTCAAGGTTGAACGATCCCTGCGGTGTCAAAAACCAACGCCGGGGTCGACACGACACGAACCTGCCGTACAGAAGAAGGGGGACATAAGAAATGGTTGGCAGCAGGGCAGGTGGGCCTGCCCTTGCAAGCTGTGCCACGTCACGAATCACCATGAGTGGCGCGGCGCGTGCTCCGCCTGCGGATCGGCGAAGCCGAAGGCGCCTGGGGTGGTGGCTCCTCGTCTTCATGGCGGTGTTTTGGATAAGCGAGTCCTTGCCGAAGATAAGTTCGCATCGTGAGCCCAGCTGGACAAATCCACCTCCAGGGGCCTCGTGCCGTCGGCGTCTCAGTTTCAGCGGGACAAGCTTTTGCACCGCCGAGCCATGGCCGCCGTTCGTCTCGCCGAGCTCGCCATGCTCGCCGCGCAGGCCTCGCAGGATGTCGGGACTCTCTCGACGCAGCTGCTGGCCGCCCGCACGCATTCCGAGAAGGTGCGCCATTCGGCCCATAATATGTTTTCTTACGCCGTCGGCGTGGAGGAGTCGCGGAGTTGCAGGAGAACGCACGCCGACCCCGCGCGCGGGGTACAGGCGCGTCGCTGGCACATGCTGACCAGCCCCCCGGCGACAAATCAAACGCTGCAAGGGGTGGTCGAAACCCTGGCAGCATAAAGCGGATTTGCCTCGCAGCTCGCGCAAGCCCCGGGGGCCGCCCAGCAAATGCTGGGCGCGGCGGGCGCTGCGTCGCGCGGGCCCGCGGCGGGGCTGGGCGGCTTGGCGCCCCGAGCGGCCGCGCGCCCAGGTGGCCCGCAGCCGCCGCCCACCGCCCCCCCCCCGGCCGACGGGCGCAGCCGGCGGTGGCAGCCGCAGCAGGCCAGCAGGGCCGCGGCCATTCGGGGGAGAAAAAGAAACGGATACGTGTTGTCCCCCTTCGTTTTCGGCCTTTCCTGGTCCTCCTGGGGAGTCCTCGTTGTCACCACTGGACTCGCCTCGAAATTCTGGTCAGAACGCACCCCAAGAGAGTTCCGGGGACAACACGTATCCGTATTATTCCGCCCCCCAAGCCATGTAGCTTCAGACGGGGCCCCCGCGGCAGCGGCGCCTCACCTGGCGCAGGTCGCGCCAGCGGCGGGGCCGGAGCCGGCGACGCGGCGACATCAGCGGGGAGGGCACCGGGCGGCGGAGCTTGGGAGGCTGCAGGCGTGATTCGACGTCGACGACGGCATGGGCTTCCCTGGTGCAACAACCGTGCCAGTGGATCATCAACCGCAGGAGGCCGCCGAGCGACGTGCCGATGCGCTTCGCGGCATGGCAAACAGCAGCGGAGGCCGCCGCCGCTGGCGCAGCGCTGCCTCGCGCCCGTAACCGCTCGCGGGCTTAGGGCGCGGAGGCAACCCTGGGTCCAGCTGCAGGCGCGCGCCGAGGTCTTGCCCGGGGCCCCCGCAGCGCTCGGCGGCGGGGGTAGCGTCGCCGACAGGGACCTCAGGCCGACCATCGCCGTGGGCGGCTTCGAGGACCAGAGCGGCGTGGAAGTGACAGCAGGCACAGGCACTCAGACCCGTCACCCGTCACCGAAAGCGTGGTCCTCCATTATTTGCAATATTACTAGCTGGGCCAGCGCCCAGCATCTGTTGCGGGAGGAGGCCCACGGAGAAGTCATCGTTTTTGTTCAGTAAGGTGTGGTTCGTCCTGAGTTGCTTGCAGACGCCGAGCCATCTGGAGGTAGACTCGGTTGGATGGCCAAGGCTTCGCCGTCTCTGGGCACGGGGGAGGCCTCTCTGGGGTTCCTGCGATTGCCACTAGACCTCACAGTGGCCTCTGAGAGGCCCTTGCGACAAAGCGCTCCACGTGGGTCAACGGGCTTGTCTCTGGGGGCTTTGTTGCTGGATCCGCCCACCCCGTCACAGGCGGGGACTTTGGGGGGCCTTGGGGGCCGTTGAACAGCCGATCATCTTTGGTGGGGTCTGGAACGCGGCGCCCGAAATTATCATGCATTATCATTGCCTCGGGGTGGCCTGGTGCTTTGGGTGCCTCCATCGTGGAGCCTGGGGCCGATGCTTGCCGTGGGTTTGGGGAGCCTTGGATCACTCCCGATTTGTTTAATCGGTTTAGCTGGGCTCCTTCCAGGTATCCACGTGTGCACCAGGCGCGTTGATTGCAGCGCGTCGCCTTGCTGGGCGGACTGCTCAGAAGTCGCCGGGGGGGGGGGGGGGGCGGGGAGGTCGGCGACCCGGCCCCCGTGCTTCAAGCTACCCAGGCAGGCCCGCCTGGCCAGGTCTGGATTGGGAGACTGCGGGAGTTATTATTCCTGCACGGGGCGCCGCTGTTCTGCCCAATGCGCACTTTGCTTTTTGTGGTCAGGCCGAGGCTGACCTGCCCATAATCCACGGCCGCGCTGCTCGCGACGCATTGCTCTTGCAAGGCCGAGGGCGTTGGTGCTGAGATTGCGCGCAGGTCAGCGCCGACAATGTCCGGGGGCGCTCTTGCGCCAGAGTTTCTCCAGAAGCCCGAGCGTGGAGGGTCATCTCAGGCTGGCCCAGGGGGCTTCCATACTCTGCGACCCGACAGAAGCGTTGGTCCAGGGGCGCGCTGCTCGGATCCGTCTGGAACTTCCCATGCGGTGTTTTCATTTGCGTTTACAGATGGATCCAGAATGGGGAGCGTTTCCGTTTCGACTGGGGCGGCTGGAGTCATTGCCGCGGGTCGACTCAGACATTCGCGCAGGTTCGTTGCCGACCGGGCGAAGATGCCCGGGGCCAGCTTCGCCATCGCCAAGCAGCGCGCCAAGTCTTGGCGTGAGCGCGTGGAGCGCTCTGTCAAGGAGGTGGTCTAGCTCACAGGGTCTCGGAAGGGCCGACTGCCCGGGTGCCCGCCTTCTGCCGCGGCGGAGCCCCTGCGGGCGCAGACGTCGACCCCGCGGGCCCGGGGCCAGAGCGAGGAGACATCCGAGGTTAGAAATCCGGGGCCAGGGAGAAGGGCCATTTAGACGAATGTTCAGAGCCCCGAATCATCAGGGGTAACTCGGGCCAGGGATAACTCGGGTTCGTTTCTCGGGAATCCAAACCCGAGTTACCCCGGGCCCGAGTTACCCCGGATAACTCGGGCGTCCAGAGCCCCGAATCATCAGGGATAACTCGGGTCAGGGATAACTCGGGTTCCTTTTTCGGGAATCCAAACCCGAGTTACCCCGGACCCGAGTTACCCCGGATAACTCGGGCGCCCAAAATGTTCAAAGGTGCCGAGCGGTGCTCGGCTTGGGCGACGCACCAGACCCACTTCCCGTTCGACTGCCTCGGCTGTTCTTCGGGGGTCAGGGGCGTAGGCGGCGGCGCCGGGGGCTGTCGGGGGGCGTCCGCGAATTCTTCAATTGTTCGATGCCGGCCCGTTAACCTTCGGACTTTGCTCTAGAACATCCCGGCGCTGATCTCGTTCCCGCGCCCATTCGCCAGGGTTGCTGCCAGTTTCCTTAGTGGGCGTTCCGGGGAAACGACCAGGTGGAGGGTCGCTCGCCGCCGGGGCCCTGGCCGCGCGCGCGTCGAAGGCGGGGCCCGGGGGCCTTAACGGACGCGGAACAGTTGCGACCAGGCAGTCTGTCAGAGCCCCGAGTCATCAGGGGTAACTCGGGTCAGGGATAACTCGGGTTCCTTTTTCAGGAACCCGAACCCGAGTTACCCCGGGCCCGAGTTACCCCGGATAACTCGGGCGTCCAGAGCCCCGAATCATCAGGGATAACTCGGGTCAGGGATAACTCGGGTTCGTTTTTCGGGAATCCAAACCCGAGTTACCCCGGACCCGAGTTACCCCGGATAACTCGGGCGCCCAAAATGTTCAAAGGTGCCGAGCGTTGCTCGGCTTGGGCGACGCACCAGACCCTTTTCCTGTTCGACTGCCTCGGCTGTTCTTCGGGGGTCAGGGGCGTAGGCGGCGGCGCCGGGGGCTGTCGGGGGGCATCCGCGAATTCTTCAATTGTTCGATGCCGGCCCGTTAACCTTCGGACTTTGCTCTAGAACATCCCGGCGCTGATCTCGTCCCCGCGCCCATTCGCCAGGGTTGCTGCCAGTTTCCTTAGTGGGGGTTCCGGGGCAACGACCAGGTGGAGGGTCGCGCGCCGCCGGGGCCCTGGCCGCGCGCGCGTCGAAGGCGGGGCCCGGGGGCCTTAACGGACGCGGGACAGTTGCGACCAGGCAGTCTGGAGACAGGCTGCGGCCGTCGGGCGGGGGCACCTCGATGAGCAGCGCGCCGCGTCTGCCCTCGGCGACCTCCAGAAGGCCTACGAACGCGCATCTCGCACGGGGCTTTTGAATTCTCAAGGGCTCCCTCGAGGGCGCGAAGTTATTCGCGCTTCGCGCTTCGCGGTCCTCGTTCCTTCTCCCCCTCCTCCCTCCTCCTCCTCGTCCTCCTATTCTCCCTTTGGGGGGGCGGCGCGAGGGCGCGAAGTTATTCGCGCTTCGCGCTTCGCGCAGCGCGAAGCGCGAAGTTGGGAGCCCTAGACGAACGCGCATCTCGCACGGGGCTTTTGAATCCTGGAGCCACGTGCAGTCTTGGGCCCGGTCGCTTCGCGTCGCTGGCCGGCGCTGCAGATTGGGTCACCGTTCCCATGTTGTCCCACATCTCCTGGGGCGCGATGGCAGACCGCGTGTTCGCGACGTCGCTGTTTAGGCTGGCCCTCGCGAAATCTTTAGATTTATGTCCTGGGCCAGGCGAGCTCGCTGGCGGCCCGCTTGCTCGTCGGCGACAACTCCTCGCCGCCTCGGGGCCGAGCAAGATGGCCATCCGCGCGCTGACTCACCGAGGAGTCGCGCCTTAAGATCACGCCCATCAAGGATGCAAGCACGGCGCCCGCGCCGGCTCTTGCCAGGGCGCTCGCGGCCCAGCCTCGGAGATGGACGTTCGGGGCCGAGGGCGGCGCCAAACGTCTCGGGGTCGATTTTGCCGCTGGGGCACGCCCGCCTCGAAAGGCTTGGCCCGCGCAGACCGCGGGCGCTTGCCGACGGGCGTGGCGGTTCGCATCGCTCAGCTCAAGAAGGAATGGCAGTTCTCGCGTTGCCGAGACCTGCGGCAGCGCCGCCGCTTTTCGCTGCCTTTCCTCAGCGCGTCGGTCGGCCGCGGGCGCCGCGGGTTCTGGGCCGGCAGCTGGCATGTCTCGCGCGCGCCAGTCTCGCGCGAGCGGCGGATTGCATTTACGCAGCCAACTCGACGCCTCCATTTGTTCTTGGGGCGAGCAATCGTCGAAGGATGGCCCCCTAAGACGACCCTGTCTAGCGCGCATTGCTGGGCCCAGGCGGATGTCCATGGCGGGAGTCGCGGGCCCTGCTCAGCCGCGCTGGCCGCCCTTGCAAGGCTGGGGCGGGCCGTGGTGGACATCGACCGTCGGCCGATCTGGCCGCGGGGTCGTCGTCGCACTGTCGGAGGCCCGCCCTGGCGCGCAGCGGAAAAAAACACATTTCGCCGCTGAGCGCGCCCTCCAGGAACGCCCCCTGGGCCCGCGTGGCCCAGGGGTCTCGGGGGGGCGCCCCGCCTCTGGGCCCCGTCAGAAATGCCGAGGCCCAGCGCCGCAGGGAAGGCTGAGTCGGGGGCCCAGCTGCGGGCCGCGCGCGCCCCGGGGGGCCCTGGGCGCAGCGGAGACTGCACGATGGCCGGTCAGTCGGCTCTCCGCATTGTGCCGCGTGGGAGGCAAGCGGCCCCGAGGATTGTGGGCCATCGATTTTTTTGGCAGCGATTCTGCGCGAACTCGCCCGCGGCGGTCTCCGCGTGGATGGCGTCGCGCGCGAGCGGAGTCAGCGCAGCGACAATGACCTCGTGCTTGTTGTGCCGATGTCTCTCTCTTTTCCTGGTTCGCTAGCATCCGCTTCTGTCGCAGCTGGCGCATGGGGGCGCGCGCCCTGAAATAATAGACGGCTGGCCCGTGCTTCACCCCGCATCTTTCTCGCGCAAGCCGCGCAAGCTGGCCCCGCGCGCAGGTCGATAACCTTTCGGGTTCGGGCGGGGCGATCTCCGGGGCGCTGCCGACAGCATTGCGGAACATCGGGTAGGCTGCAGCGCGGGGTCTCCATGAGTTCTCCAACACTCTCTCGGGGAGGTAGTGATTAGCGCGGACTGCAAGTCTGTCTCCGACGGTTCTTGCGAGGGCCCAGATGCGCGCCGCGGGCCTGTCGGGCCCCATTCGGACGTCTGGGCCCGCGTCTGGGACAACTGTCATGACATTGGGCTCGAACGCGTCAAGTTGATTCGGGCGCGTGCCCACGCGTCTTGCGGGTGGGGCGAGTCAGAGAAACGCAGTGGCTCATTTTCAACGCAGACGAGCTTGCAGACGCGTTCGCTGAGTCTGGGGCCCGAGGTCGCCCTATTAAGTCAGATGTGGAGGAAAGGGCCCGTGATGCGGTGGTCGGCCAGGTTTGTCGCCAAGTGCACTGACCGCGTTTCGTCCCGCCTCGCGGCCGCTGGATTCCCTGTTGCCAAGAGGCCTCGTTTCCATCGCGCGCGTCCCGCGTGGGTTCTTTCGGGCCCGAAGAGGGCGCCAGGTGATATTTACAGCTGGCCGATGGGGTTGTTTGCAGCGCGAGCACAATGGCTCTACCCGTGCGAGGCTGCGCCTCACTCGCGCCCAGGTGAGCCCCCCGGCTTACCCGAGCCCGTCCTAGTCATAGACTGTGGTGGGCGGGTGGGTGGGGGGGTGGGGGGGATCCTCGGTGGGTCTGCGCGCGGGCAGATCCTCGCCCCTCCGAGAGCGATGCCCTGGGCGCGCCACCGCAAGCTGCCCAAACGCCCCCAAGGCGCTCAAGCGAGGCATGGACCCGCCCACCCAGCTCCCGCCAGGTCTACACCCGCGGGCCCCCTTCTCGCCTTCAGTCGAGCATTGTGGAGCCAGGACTTGTGCGACGCTTTCGGGGAGAAGCGGGGCATGCGCGTGGAGGGCCAGGTTAGGTTGCTAAGTTTGGTGGGTGTCGATTTCCAGGCGGTTGTAGGGCCCTGGGGAGGCCCCTGGCGTTTGTGCGGAGGTTCGCTTTGCGCAGGTTCATTCAGTGGGGCTTCGCCGAAAAAGGCCGGAGGCGGAAAGAGAGGCAGAGGATCGTTGACCAAGCTTCCAGTTCAACCAGCGGGTGGACCTCCATTAGACGGCCCTTCGGGCCTGAAGCGCCAGTCGATGAGAAAACCAATTTCGTTTGGGAGAGGCGACAATTCGGTGTATAGGGGATGCTGGCGAGGGCAGGCCCTGTCCATCAGGCCCTCTCCGTTCTCCCGAGCGGGGGAGCGGGCTTGAAGGGCAATGAACACCGCGGGCTCTGTGGCCTGCCAAGCGAGTCTTCATCGTATCCCATCTGCTGCAAGGGGACAGACCTCTTCCCGCTGTACGCAGTTGGCCACCCAGGGCGTCCTTCCGCACCGGAAGCGCCCCAGCCGGGCGCTGGACGACGGGGGGGGGCTGGTAGAGAGGGTCTCGCGAACCAGCTGCGTGCAATTGGTTTTGATCCTGGTAACTGCTCTTGTGTACTGTTTCTCCGATCGGCGTGGGCCAGGTCCTGGCTGCTCTTGGCGGCTGCTTTTGGCGGCTGGCCAGGGCCCCATCTCCCCTAGCTTGCTTGCGCGACCGTGAAAAAACATATGGACCAAGCGCCGGCCCAGGCCGAGGCCCCCGCCCCTTTCCCCCGCCCCGCGGCCGAATGTTGAAACCCAGAATTCGAAAACAGCACGATGAACCTGATCCTCACAAGACTACCAGCGAGCAAGCTGACCTAGCGAGGCCCCCCCCCGAATGATCTTCATCGCAGGCAACCGCACGCATCAACCCATCCTCAGAGTGTGGAGAGGCAGGAGGCGTGTCCTTTCAGCCTGGCGCTTGCAATGCCAATCACGGAGCGGTGAGCTGACATCACCGCGGTAGGGAATTCAGGAGCGTGTTGTTTCTTGCATACAATAATGTCAGGTCGGCCAGGCCAGCCCAGCGGACCGTGGGCTAATTTGGCGTACCCGAGAGTTCCTCATACTATAGAGTATCGATGATGATGAGAATGATGATGATGTTGATGATTATGATGATTATGATGTTGATGTTGATGACGATGGTGATGATGGTGATGGTGATGATGATGAGGTGGAGGAGGAGGAGGAGGAGGGTTCCTGGTTAGATGGTGTAATGATGGTGGTGGCGATGATGACGATAAGGGTGACGACGAGGATGATGTTGATGATGTTGCTGGTGCTGGTGACGATGATACGTCTGATGATGACAAAGGTGAGGATGAGGATGAGGATTTATATGATGATTATCAGTGTGAAGGTGTTGACGACGATGCGGATGACGATGCGGACGACGATGATGTAAATGGTGACGGAGATGGGCGTGCAAGATGATGGTGTTGATGATGTTAATCATCATCAATATGATGATGGTGATGATTATGGTTATGGTGATCACTTTCGTTATGAAGGTGTTGATGGCGCGGACGACAACGATGATGATTACGATGGTGATGAAGACGATGATGGTGGTGGTGGTGATTCTGATGATGGTAGTGGCGGTAGTGGTGCTTATGGTGCGGGTGATGTTGGAAGGCTTTGACGTTTGTTCATAATCCTGATTCGGTCAAGTGGATCAGTCTTACCGTCGGTTCATTGGGCATGGTTGGCAGGTGCCCTTAACCCGCAGTTCTGTCAAACAGCTCCTGGCATGAGGGCGATGATGCGGCTACAAGATGCGACGGGTCTCTTACTGACAATGCCGAACCGATCAAGCCGACCCGACTGGCCGTGGGTCAGTTGGGCATGCGTTGCACGGGCCCTTGACCCGCAGTTATGGCATATAGTTACATGTATGAGTGTGATGATACTCCTACATGGTGTACCTGGACTCTTGCCGGCAATGTCGAACCGGTCAGTCCGACCCGGCGGACCATGGGTTAGTTGGGCATGCTTGAGAGTGGAGAAGGGCGGAGTCGGAAGAGGAGTCGGAGGAGCATGAGGAGGAGGAGGATGACAAGTATGAGAATGACGAGGAGGTGGGGTGAGGGAACATAGCAGGGGGTGGCCCAGGGAGACTCTCAGAGCCTTTGCTTTCCGGAAATGCCTCTCTCGGGTCGCTCTGCTGGCCCGCTCTTGTCACTTGGGTTCAAGCCAACTTTGACTCAAGCGCTCTGCTTGGGAAGGCGTTGCTCCCCCCTCCTCAGTGTGCCTGGCTGGAGGGCGGCCATGAACGCCCTGCTGCGCCCGGCGCTTGCGGCCGCACTGCTCGCGGGGGCCCTGGCCCGCGAGGAGGTGTGCAGAGCCGACGGCCGTGCCGAGTGCACCGGCGACGACGCCTCCGCGCTGCTCGCCGTCAGCGCGCACGGGAAGGGCTACGGGCGCGGCGGCCGCCGGTTGGGCTCTGGCGAGGTGCCCACGGGCAGCGACGGTCAGCGGCGCCTGGACTACATCAACGGCTGCTGGAGGGGGGCAGCCCGCGGCGAGATCTCGACGACGGACCTCTGCCAGGCCGGCGTGCTCATGCACGTCGGGCTGTTTCTCAACGGGACTGGGGGGGGCGCGACCTGGGACCCACGCGTGTGCGCGGGCACCTTCGCGGAGTCGCCGTGCCCGGAGGCTGCTTGGGAAGGGCACATCAACCGTTGGAGCTTGGTGCAGAGCTCCCTGGTGAGCAGCGCCAGGCCGCATGTGTACGTGCCAAGCCCGCGGAGCCTCGGGAACGCCGACACGCCTGACAACATCAACGTAGGGATAATCATCAACGCCAGCGTGACCTCGTTCATGTGCGCATACCAGAACGACGTCTCCTCCAACACCTGGACGACTGTTTGCCCCAAGACCATGACCTTTCCGGACAACCCGGACGTTCCGAGCAGCGTCGTTTTGTGCGGGACGTGCCGCACCGACTGCCCGCTCACGGACGGTGATTGCGGATGTTCGGATCAGCCAGTGAGCTGCCCTGCGGATGGTTTGATGTATCCAGTTGCCTGCGGCAAACCCCGCCCCCGCCTCGGTGCGCAGTAGTGCAGCGCGAAGGAGGTGCAGTCAACGACCCGCTGCTATTCAGCACGCGTGCTGAGCTCGAGTGGGTCTCAAGCGCGACCTGGTCCCCGCGACCATCGGGGGCCTTGAAGGGGGTCTCCTGCGGAGACTTTTGGGGGACTCTTGAGGCCTCTTGGGGCACCCCTGGGCCGTCTTAGGGCTCGCCTGGCCCGCCTGCCGCCGTCGGAAGCTGTCTTTGGGGCCTCTCTGGACCGTCTTAGGGCCCTCTTCTGGCGCTTGTGGGCCGTCATGGGGGTCTACTGAGCCTTCTTGGGCCTTCTTGGAGCCTTCTTGGGAGCCTTTCGGGCCGTCTTGCGAGCCTCTTGGGCCGCCTTGGAGGCCTCTGGAACCGTCTTACGCTGTCGGAAGCCCGAAAAGGTGGGAACGCGAACAAAACTAGGAAAGCTCAGGAAACGTATGCTTGTTTGGGCCTCCTGGAGGGCCTTTTGAAGCCCTCGTGGGCTATATCAGGGGCATCTTGGGCAGTCTTGGGACCTCTGGTCCGTCTGACGCCTTCGAAGGCCGTCTTTGCGGCCTTTCTGGGCTGCCTCGATGCCCTCTTGACGCGTTTCGGGGCCGTCATCGAGGTCTCTTGAATTGTCTTGAGGCTTCTCTTGGGCCGTTCTTGGGCCCTCTCGGCCCATGCGGAAGGCTTCTGGGCAGTGCTGCTTTGTCGGAAGCTCGAGAAGACGGGATCGCGACAAAGATTGAAAACACAATGCGGAATCAATTGTTTGGGCTCATTCAGGCCCGCGTGTAGGGGGGGCCCTACCAGGCTGTAAAGGGCCCG
Organism: Prorocentrum cordatum; assembly: GCA_963575745.1. Taxonomy (NCBI): domain Eukaryota; class Dinophyceae; order Prorocentrales; family Prorocentraceae; genus Prorocentrum; species Prorocentrum cordatum. The sequence continues at coordinate 304,412 of CAUYUJ010013825.1, read as the reverse complement.
CGTCCGAGGCCGTTTTGGGGCGATCTGGGGTATCTATCTTCGAGGCATTTTGGACCAGCTTGGCGGCGTATTGGGGCCATCTTAGGTCCTCCCAGCTGTCTTGGCGCCGCCGGGAGGCCAACAGAGCGCCGAACAGCAACCCCAGGGTGAGTGCTGCTCTAACGGGCGCCTGCGAGGAGGGCATGGGATCGGCCCTGGAACCCAGAAACGATCCTGACAACGCAGCAGAGGAGCATTCGAATACGCCCCAACGTGCCGAGGGGAGGGTGGCGGACCAGGACAGCTTCCCGTACAACGAGATAGAGGTTCAAGCCTCCTTGGTTGGGCCGGAGGCCATCATGGCTCTCTACCTCACGGCCACCTCCAACGCGGACGACGAGGGTGAGGCGTTCAGGCTGCAGAAGGAGCTGGACGTCCCCGTCCTCCGCTACAGCGCCGACAGCGGCTTCAGCCTGGCCAGCCCACCGCCCGCCGGGTGCGCGGACTGCGACTGCGGCTGGGCCGCCGCCGGCTGCGGCCCCGACGACGGCTCCAAGTGCAGGGCTTGCTGCTGCGGCCGTTAGCTTCTCGCTTTCCAGCGGTCCGGGCCGCGGGCCCGCGTGCGCGAGCTGGCTCTCCGTTAGGCGCCCTTCCCCGCCGCCTCCTGGCGCGCGAGACCCCCGGGGGCCCGCCCCGGAAGCGGCGCGAGCGCCAGCCCGGGGTTGGGCTAGGCCTCTCGGGGGACAGGCAACGACACAAACCTTGGCATCGCCCAGACGTGTGCATTTTTTCGCGGCGAGGGCCAGCGATGAGCATCCCGGATCGTCGAGCAAAGTACACACGCGCGAAACCGAAAAAATTCCAGGGGGAATGGACGTCCGAGCGACGGCAAGTGGAAACAGAAACTCGGAGGTCCGCGCGGATTCACCTCCGACCTGCGCCGGGGGCCCCCTGGCGGCGCCTCCGGCGCCGCCCCTGGCGCGCCGCGCGTCAGAGAGGGGGTCCAGCACCGACCTGAGAAATCCGCGCTGACCTCCGAGTTTTTGTTATGTTTGTGTCATTGTTCCCGCAGGCCTCTTCCTTCCTTCACATCACTGCTCGTCCTCCCCGACCCGTTGGGGCGATTGCGCCGGCCGCGCGATCTCCCCGACGCGTTGGCCCACGCAGCCCTGGGGACCGTCGCCCGCATCAGAGCGCAGTGCGACGGCTAGCGGCTACTCGGTCTGCCGCCGCCTTCGAATCACTAGTCGCGTTGGGGCAAAGTTGTCCAGCTCGGGCTGAGCAATTCAACTGTGCAGTCCGAGCTGGGCTGATTCGGGTACTGGCCGACCGATGACGACTTTCAACTGGAATATCATGAGTTCCACAGCGTCGAAGGTGTATCGGTAGCGCCTCCAGCGAAGCACCGCCCCCTCCTTCTCCTCGTCGAAGGCACTTTTAGCCGCGAGCCGTGGTGAACCTCACCCGACTGCGGTCTGCTTGCCGCAACTGTCGTCGCATCAAGTGGGAGGGCGGAACGCGAAGCCCAGAAGATACTTCGAAATGACCCCAGCAGGTTCCCAGCACGGTGTTTGACTCGCTTGTGTGGAGGAGCCTCGCTGCTAGTTGTGGAGCCATCTCGGGCCCTCGGGGGGGCCTCTCAGGACCCTTTTGAGGCTGTCTTCGGACCCTTGTGGGCCATCTTGCTCTGGCGGCGCTGGGCCCTCTGCAGGAGGAGGAGGAGGAGGAGGAGGAGGAGGAGGAGGAGGAGGAGGAGGACGAGAGAAGGAGGAGGAGGAGGAGGAGGAGGACGAGAGAAGGAGAAGGAGGAGGAGGACGAGAGAAGAGCGGGGCAAGGTTCGGGGTCTGGGGGCGAATCCCCCCCCGGCGTTTTAACATCTCATACTCTCTGGGAGGCGGAGCGCGTCGTTGGCTTGCTGCTGGTGTCGGCGCGGTATGCCAAGGTTCGAGGTCTGGCTTCGAGCATCGTCTTTTTGTTGCCTTCTTTCTGCCCCTGCAGGGGATGCTTTCGGTCCGTTGTAGTTCTGGGGGGATCCGGGGCGAAAATGTGCAACAGACCCCCGGCGGGGAAGCATCGAAGGTCGGCACCTCTACACAGCAGCTGCTGGCCGCCCGCGCCCCGGCCCTCCCCCCGCCCGCGCCGGCGCGCCCGCGCTGCCCACGAGGGTCAGGCCCGCCCGCGCTGAGCTCGTCGGGGCCAGTCCGTCGGACGGACACTGCGCGCTTGCTGGCTTCGAGCAGGGCATCGACCACTGCTTCTCGTCATCGCTCGGACGTGTGCATTTTTCCTTCGGCGAGGACCGTCGAGGAGCATCCTTGATCTTTTGGCGAAAAAGCCACGCACGAAACCGAAACAAAAACACAGGAAATGGACGTCCGAGCGATGGCGAGGCTTTGATGTACCCCAACGTTGATTTGTGTGTCGAGTCCGTGCGAACTGCGCAGGGTGTTCGCGGGTCTACGGGCAGTCTGCGCACGACTCGACGAGGAAGTAAAGTCATGGGCGAATCCATTCTGTGGTCGCTCCCCTATCCGACAGCTCGCTCCCGGAGCACCCGTGCCCTCCAGCGTCGGGCGGGCCGCCCTCCGCTGCTCCGGGCCTCCCAGATGGGGCCGAAGAAGCCGAGGGTGGTCTTTTGGTTTCGTCCCCTCCCCAGGAGGAGGAGGAGGAGGAGGAGGTGGAGGAGGTGGAGGAGGAGGAGGAGGAGGAGGAGGAGGAGGGAGGGAGTAGGGAGAGAGGGGAGGAGGGAGGGGGAAGAGGAAGGAGGAGAAAGAGAGAGAGAGGAGGAGGAGGAGTAGGAGGAGGAGGCGGCACCCTGGCTGAAGAGGCGCGAGTGCGTTCTTAGAACGGCTCTCCCGGCTCCCTCCGCCTCTTCCGCCTCCCCATGCCTCCACGAGCGACATGTTAGGGCGTCGGAGCCCTGGAGTCAGCTGGGCGGAGTGGAGGCCCGAGGCTCGCGGCATGTACGACGGTCACAGGGCACGAGAACGTCGCCTCCGGCTTGAC
>CAUYUJ010013825.1:267414-301326 GCA_963575745.1 Prorocentrum cordatum | reverse complement strand
GGGGCCCAACGGTGCACGGGCGGTGTACCTCTCTCCCCCCGTCTATTGCGCTCCACGGCCCCCCCCCTCTCATTGCGCCCCCCCATTGCGCAACGCCCGAGCATCGTCTGAGGCACGTCCCTCCCCAACCCCCTCCTCCCCGACGTGCGCCTGCGAGGGGCGAGCATTCCACGAGCTCGGCCCCAGCGCTTGTCCACACTGCTCCTGCGCCTCTTTCTTGCGCCTCCTTTGCCCCTGGTCTCCCTCCGTCGTCTCCTCTGGTGCCCCTCCCCGTATTCCTCCGACTCTTCCTCCCCTTTCCCCCCTCGAGGTGGACGCCAGGGGGGACTCGAAAGGGGGGTCGAGACGAAGTCTGCGGCGTGCCAGGTTCCCCTCTCTATCTTTCTGACCCTCCCTTGTTCCCCCTCGAGGTGGACGCAAGGGGAAGGTCGAACAGGGGGTCGAGACGGAGCCTGCGGCGTGCAGCTCTCTCTCTCGAGCCCGCCGCCCGACACCTTCCCCGATGCATGTGGTCGCTCCCGGCGCCTCGCCGGGAAGATCAGATATCCGCGGCTGGCTTGCTAAAGTGGAGACCCATGCCAAGAAGCACCCTGCTTGCCTGCAGGGTGCCCTCGGCTTCGTGGGCTTCGGTGGTTGTGCGATGGAGAGCGCGACGTTAACCCACGCCACAAATCCAGGGGCGCCCTGGGGTCTCAGGGTTGGAGTTCTTGTGAAAGGTCTCCTGTGGACCAGCCTCCACTGTAAGCTTCCCCTCTGATCTTCTGATCTTCCCCTCAGGGGCGGATCCAAGGGGAAACTCAGCAAACCAGTGCCCCCGAGCCACCCCCCTCCGTGCCCCCCCCGTGCCGCCCGGGAAACTCCTGGGAAACTGCCCCCGTGCCACTCCAGTGCCACCCGTAAACAAGGGCTCCCTCGAGGGCGCGAAGTTATTCGCGCTTCGCGCTTCGCGGTCCTCGTTCCTTCTCCCCCTCCTCCTCGTCCTCCTATTCTCCTTCTGGGAGGGCGGCGCGAGAGCGCGAAGTTATTCGCGCTTCGCGCTTCGCTCAGCGCGAACGCGCAGTTGGTGAGCCCTAGCGTTAACTCGGGGGGGGGGGGGGCCGTGCCCCCTCCCTCCGTGCCCCCCGTGCCTCCAAGGGGAAAAACTCCGCAGACCGGTGCCCCCGTGCCACCCCCCAGCAGGAAACTCAGCAAGCTCCTCGCTCCACCCCGTGCCCCCCCCAATAGGCGGCCACATGCGAACCCTAGCCCTGCCCCCCACGATTTCTGAGGGGGAGGGTGGGGTTCACTTCGTTCGGGAGCTCCCGAGCGAACTGAACCCCACCCTCCCCCTCAGAAGTCGTAGGGGGGTAGGGGTAGAGTTCGCATCTGGCCCTCTACCCAAGTGCGCCCCCAGACGGTGCGGAGACCGCGCCCGTGTGGTGGGCGGTCAGTGGGAGTTCGGCGTGGCCGTAAGTCGGGCCAGTCCCTCTGCAGGAGGAATGTTCCATTACGCTGGCGACGTGCCCAACCCCTGCGCAATGCGGCGGGGCAGGAGCAGCTTGGGAGATTTGGCGAGAGGGCGGCGACGTGACATGGACGCATATGCTTCTGCGAGCGGCATTCGGAAGGTTCGCAGGTCCCCAATCAAGGGAAACACGATGAGTAACGAAGTGAACCCCTGAGTCACTAAGGAAGACGCAAAGTCCAAAAGGGGACGGTGGGCAAGGGGCTTAAACGTCGGCGGGGCAGCAACAACATGACATGGCCCCCCAAGGACGGCGAGGCCCCTTTCAGGTCTGCGCAGTGCCTCACTCCGCTGGACCCAGCAGCAGCCTTCGAAAGTGGCGAGCCCACCAGCAGCCCTCGAAAGTGGCGACGGTTTCGCAGATCGCAGCCCCCCAGGGACGGCGAGCTACCGCTCAGATCCGCGCGGTGCCTCACCGCTGGACCCACCAGCAGCCCTCGAAAGTGGCGACAGTTTCGCAGATCGCAGCCCCCCAGGGACAGCGAGCTACCGCTCAGATCCGCGCGGTGCTTCACTCCGCTGGACCCACCAGCAGCCTTCGAAAGTGGCGACAGTTTCGCAGATCGTAGCCCTCCAGGGACGGCGAGGTACCGCTCAGATCCGAGCGGTGCCTCACTCCGCTGGACCCACCAACAGCCTTCAAAAATGGCGACGGGCTCGCAGATCGCAGCTCCCCAGGGACGGCGAGGTACCGCTCAGATCCGCGCGGCGCCTCACTCCGCTGGACCCACCTGCAGCTTTCGAAAGTGGCAGTTTCGCAGATCGCAGCCCCGCCCTCGAAAGTGGATACAGTTTCGCAAATCGCAACCCTCCAGGGACGGCGAGCTACCGCTCAGATCTGCGCGGTGCCTCACTCCGCTGGACCCACCAGCAGCCCTCGAAAGTGGCGACGGGTTCGCAGAATCGCAAGCCCCCAGGGACGGCCAGTACCGTTCAGATCTGCGCGTGGCCACCCCCCTCCCCCCCCGCCCCCCCCCTCCCCCCCCCCCCCCCCCACCCCAAAAAAAACAACCCCCCCCCCCCCCCCTCCCCGCTGCTGGGCCCCCCAGCAGCCCTCGAGAGGGGAACGTTGTGGGGCTCTCTTGTCTCGCAATTTGCGCATCCTCCTCCTCCTCCTCCTCCTCCTCCTCCTCCTCCTCATCATCATCATCATCACCATCATCATCAGATGCACCATCTGCATCGTTTCATGGCAAGAAAGTGTGACTGTCGGTATTCTTATGGTGCAGACGCTCCACAGTTAAAGCCATGGTGTCGCAGATTTTATTAAAAAAAATCCTTGTGTGCCGACCTTACATAAGGATTTCAATTGATGGGGGATCTGCAGTGGCCTTCACACTTAAATCCTTGTGTAGCCGCATTTACAAGGGAATCCGTGTGTGGCGGCCTTACAACAGCGTTGTCATTGTGGGGGGGGGGGTCTGCAGTGGCGGCACCTTGAGCCCAGGAAAGCTAGAAGAGAAACTTGGAAAACAAGATGCACAGGAAAAACTTGCGTTTTCACATGGAACAATCGGAAAAGCTAGGAAGAGCTGTGGCTGTCGGTATTATTATGGTGCAGACGATCCATACTTATATTCCTTTTGTAGCCGCTTGTTGCAAAATAATTCATTTCGCGGCCGCCTTACAACAATTGTTTCCATTTTGGGGGATCTGCAGTGGCGGCACCTTGAGCCCAGGACCGCAAACAAGAACACCATGAAACACATAAAACACAGGTTGTGCTTGCATAAACGAAACAGCTAGGAATACCTGTGTCTGTCGGTATTATTATGGTGCAGACGTTCCACATGTTGAATCATTGTGCAGCAGCCTTTACAAACGCACTCCTCGTGTGGCGACCTTACACAAGGATTTCAAGTGCGGGGTATCTGCAGTGGCATTCACAATTCGAATCCTTTGTAGCAGCCTTTACAAAGGCAATCCTTGTGTGGCGGCCTTTCAACAGGGTTGCCATTGTGGGGGGATCTGCAGTGGCTGCACCTTGAGCCCAGGACAGCTAGAGAGGACACCAGGAAAAACAAGGCACCAGAAAAAATACCTTCAATGGAGAAATAGGAAAAGCTAGGAAGACATGTGATTGTCGGTACTCTTATGGTGCAGACGTTCCACACTGTAAATCCTTTTGCAGCAGCCTCTACACACGGATTCCTTGTTTAGCGGCCTTACACACGGATTTCAAGTGTGGGTGATCTGCAGTGGCCTGCACACTAAGAACCCCTTTGCAGCAGCCTTCTGCAAACTATTTCATGTTGTGGTGGCCTTACAGAAGGGTTTCCATTGTGGGGGGGTCTGCAGTGGCGGTACCTTGAGCCCAGGAGAGCTCAAGAGGAAAACAAGACAACCATGAAAAATATAACAAGGCTTGTGTTTTTGTATCTGGAAAGTAGGAAGCAGCTAGGAATACCTGTGACTGTCGGTATTCTTGTGGTGCAGACGTCCCACACTGTAAACCCCTTTGCAGCAGCCTTTGCAAACGCATTCCGTGTGTGGCGACCTTGCACACGGATTTCAAGTGTGGGGGATTTGCAGTGGCCTTCACAAGTAGAACCCTTGTGCAGCAGCCTTTACAAATGGAATCCTTTTGTGGCGGCCTTTCAATAGGATTTCCATTGTAGGGGGGATCTGCAGTGGCGGCACCTTGAGCCCGGGAGAGCGAAAGAGGAAAACAGGACAAGCAGGAACAATTGAGACACCCCATGATTTCGTCTGAACAAATACAGGGGTAGCTAGGAAGACCTGTGGCTGTCGGTACTTTTGTGGTGCAGACGTTCCACCTATCCCTTTGTAGCAGCCTTCGCAAACGGATTCCTTGTGTAGCGACCGTACACAAGGAGTTCGAGTGTGGGTCACCATTAGTGGCCTGCACAGCGGCCTTACACAAGGGTTTGCAGTGTGGGGGGATCTGCAGTGGCGGCACCTTGAGCCCAGGAAAGCTAAAGAGGAAAACAGGAAAATCTGGAAAACATGGAAAAGTTTTGTTTTCACATGAATAAATAGGTAAAGCTCGGAAGACCTGTGGCTGTCGGTATTTTCATGGTGCAGACGTTCCACCTTTCAAATCCTTTTTTGTAGCAGCCTTTACACAAGGATTCCTTGTGTGGCGGCATTACAAAAGGTTGTCATTCTGGGGGGATCTGCAGTGGCGGCACCTTGGGCACAGGAAAGCTAGAACGGAAAACAGGAAACGCAGGAAAACCATGGAACCGTTTGTGTCCCCACACGGCAAAACAAGAAACAGCTAGGAATCTGTGTGATTGAAGGTACGTTTACAGAGCAGGCGTTCCATACTTGGAACCATTGTGTAGCAAGCCTCTAGTGGCGACCTTACACAACGGTTTCCATTGCGGGGGAATCCGCGGGGGCGGCAACTCGGGCCCAGGAAAGTGCGAGAGGAACACGGGAAGACAAGAAACACATGAAGCCTGTGTTGTCACTCGGAGACCACAGGAACAGCTAGGAAGACCTGTGGCTTTCGGTGTTCTTACGGTGCAGACGTTCCACACTTAGAGTCCGCTTGTGGCAGCCTTTCCGACCGGATGCCTTGTGCAGAGACTTTACACAAGGATTTCAAGCGTGGGTGCTCTGCAGTGGCTTCCACACTTAAGGTCCTTTTGCAACGGCCGCTGCAAGCGAATTTCTGTGCCCCTGTTTTTCTTGCTGCCCTCCCTCCACCGAAGGTCACCACCCACCAAACCACCCCAACCCAACCCGAAGGCCCAAAATTATCCTCGATTTCCAGTGGGGGGGGTCGGGGAACATCGAAAAAACATATGGAATCCGTACCCCCCCCAACCCGAAATTCGGGTCAAATTCGGGCCTTCGGGTTGGGTTGGGGTGGTCTGGTAGGTAGTCAGAAGGCCTCACGACCGCCGCCAGCCGCACGCGCTCCCACTCCCGGGGCCCGACGCGTGCCAGCCCTCCGGCCCAGCTCGAGCAAGCTGCTGGGGAGAGCTCCGACGCCGGGTCCGGCCACCGCCCGACGCCTGCACACGAGGAAGCAGCGAGCACCTAGAGCCCCCGACCTCACCACCCACCAAACCACCCCAACCCAACCCGAAGGCTCAAATTTACCCTCGATTTCCAGTGGGGGGGGGTCGGGGAGCATCGAGAAAACACATGTGTGGAACCCTTACCCCCCCCAACCCGAAATTCGGATCTTCGGGTTGGGTTGGGGTGGTCTGGTAGGTAGTCACGACCCTGGTCTCCGAGGTCGGACGGGGGCACCCTCCAGCCCTCGACGCGAGCATGAAAGACCCACCTTTGCCCAGCCAGCACCCCAGGCTGGGCAGGTTCAGAGGAGGAGGAGGAGGAGGAGGAGGAGGAGGAGGAGAAGGAGGAGCCCAGGGGTCTCTTCGAGCGGCCCACGGCACTTCCTCGCAGCAGGACGGAGGAGAGGAAATAGGAACACCATAGCAAGCAGTGGACAACAAACACATGTGCTTTCGCACGGGAAAACAGGAACGAGCCACGAAATTTGTGATTGTCGTTGTTTTTTCAAGTGTTTCTTACGTTTATCGGGAACTGGAACATATACATTACCAGTGGCGGGCGGTTCTTCAATCCCGGGACTTTTTTGAGGTTCGGGGACGACGTCGGGGTGGTGTGGTGTATATGTTTCCACCGTTTCCCGTGGAAGCCACAAAACATGTATACACCAGGATGCCGTATACACCAGAATCCGTTTTCTTGTGCGAATCTCAGTGTGGGACCAGGAGAAAAAAAAGGCATCGGTGTGTAAAGTTCGGTTCCTTATTTTACATGTGAGAACACAGGTCAGAGCCCCGAATCATCAGGGGTAACTCGGGTCAGGGATAACTCGGGTTCGTTTTTCGGGAATCCAAACCCGAGTTACCCTGGACCCGAGATACCCCGGATAACTCGGGCGCCCAGAGCCCCACATCATCAGGGGTATTTCGGATCAGGGCTAACTCGGGTTCTTTTTTCGGGAATCCAAACCCGAGTTACCCCGGACCCGAGTTACCCCGGATAACTCGGGCGCCCAAACAGGTGTGTTTTTAAGGGTTTTCCAGGCTCTCCTGCCCGAGCGGCCCACGGCCCGTGTCCTCGCCGCAGAACGGAGGAGAGGAGCACCGGGGAGACAGCACAGGCAGCAGTGGAAGCCATGTGCTTTGCACAGGGGAACGCAAGGAAAGAGCCACGCATCCTGTGACTGTCGTTTTTTTTTTGTTTATTTTTTTTTTTCTACGTTTTTCCGGTGTTCCCAAGTGAAACCGTGTTTTTAATGTGTTTCCCTTCGTTTTTCCATGTGTTCCTCCTCCCTCTTTGGAGCGCCCGAGGGCCTCCGAGCGGCCCACGGGCCCTCCGCCCAGCATGCGCGTGCCTCGGGCCTTGGGGGCCTCGGGTGATGACCATTCGATTACGGTTGGGTGTCTTGGCAATTCATATCACAAAGAGCGGATCACTGATCCAGATGAATTGTTCTCAGAGCCCCGAATCATCAGGGGTAACTCGGGTCAGGGATAACTCGGGTTCGTTTTTCGGGAGTCCGAACCCGAGTTATCCCGGACCCGAGTTACCCCGGATAAATCGGGCGTCCAAGAGCCCCGAATCATCAGGGGTAACTCGGGTCAGGGATAACTCGGGTTCCTTTTTCGGGAACCCAAACCCGAGTTACCCCGGACCCGAGTTATCCCGGATAACTCGGGCGCCCAATGTTCGTTTTTTGCATGAGAGGAGGCCCTCTCAGCGTCCCTTTCTCCCAACAGCCCTCAAAACATGGCGTCGGTTTCGCAGATCGCAGCCCCCCAGGGACGGCGAGCTACCGCTCAGATCCGCACGGTGCCTCGCTCCGATGGACCCACCAGCAGCCTTCGAAAGTGGCGACAGTTTCGCAGATCGGAGCCCCCCAGAGACGGCAAGCTACCGTACCGCATAGATCCGCGCGGTGCCTCACTAAGCTGAGCCCACCAGCAGCCCTCGAAAGTGGCGACAGTTTCGCAGATCGGAGCCCCCCAGGGACGGCGAGGTACCGCTCAGATCCGCGCGGTGCCTCACTCCGCTGGACCACCAGCAGCCTTCGAAAGTGGCGACAGTTTCGCAGATCGGAGCCCCCCAGAGCCGGCAAGCTACCGCTCAGATCCGCGCGGTGCCTCACTCCGCTGAGCCCACCAGCAGCCCTCGAAAGTGGCGACAGTTTCGCAGATCGCAGCCCCCCAGGGACGGCGAGCTACCGCTCAGATCCGCACGGTGCCTCACTCCGCTGGACCACCAGCAGCCTTCGAAAGTGGCGACAGTTTCGCAGATCGGAGCCCCCCAGAGACGGCAAGCTACCGTACCGCATAGATCCGCGCGGTGCCTCACTCCGCTGAGCCCACCAGCAGACTTCGAAAGTGGCGCCAGTTTCGCAGATCGCAGCCCCCCAGGGACGGCGAGGTACCGCTCAGATCCGCACGGTGCCTCACTCCGCTGGACCACCAGCAGCCTTCGAAAGTGGCGACAGTTTCGCAGATCGGAGCCCCCCAGGGACGGCAAGCTACCGCATAGATCTGCGCGGTGCCTCACTCCGCTGGACCCACCAGCAGCCCTCGAAAGTGGCGACAGTTTCGCAGATCGCAGCCACCCAGGGACGACAAGCTACCGCTCAGATCCGCACGGTGCCTCACTCCGCCGAGCCCACCAGCAGCCTTCGAAAGTGGCGACAGTTTCGCAGATCGCAGCCCCCCCCAGGCAAGGCAAGAGGAAACAAGAAGGAGGGGGGCGGGAGACGGGAGGCAGGAGGCGGAAGGCGAGAGGAGGAGAAGGACGCGACCGCAGTGCTATTTTCAAAACGAATACCCAACCAAGGAGATTTGGGCAAAATAGTCAACGAATATTATGGGGCCGATTTTTTTCCCCTAGACAATTTTGAATTGTTTTGACTATTTTTATGTTTCTTCCACACTCCGCTTTCAGGGGGACATGCCCGACCTGAGCCTGGTCGGACGGTTTGGGGACTTGGCTCGTTCTCCGAGGGTGCCTCGGGCACTCGCGGCCTCCACGGTCCCAAAGCCGTGCCGTGACGGGCCGTGCGGTGAGGCCGCTGGGGATTCCGAGGGCGCCGCACGGTCTGTCGCGGCACCGTTGTGGGACCCAATCAGAGGAGAACAGGATGTTGATGCAGCTACCGTGCCGTTTTTGATACATGCTCCGCGTGCGGATCATGTATTAAAAATGCAGGGATTTAGTATTAGAAACAACGATGAGTTCATGCATACATTGATTCATAAATTAAGCATGTATTAAAAATCAAATATTAAAATAATTTAATAAAACGTATTAAAAATTGCCCTGTACCCTTCCATCGCTTTCGCCTTTTGGGACATCCCGGGGGGGCCCTCGTCGCCACGGCTGGAGTTGCCTCGAAAATGCTGCTCAGGACGCACCCGGGGAGGTCCTGGGAGCACGGTTGGCGTTGCAAAGAGAGCGCGAGATGTGGTTCCGCCGGCCCGTTTGTTACACGCCATCCCCCACCATGGTCGGGCCGGACGAAAGGGGGGGATTGGGAAAGGGAGGGTCACGAAATTTGCTGCATGCAGCTGGTTTCGGCCCCACCGAGGGGCCCATTTCTCGATGCATGGCCGCCTCCGGCGCCGGGAGGCGCTGGGAAAATCAGCTACGTGAGCTGATTCTCAACCCCCCCCTTTGCCATCCCCGCCTTTTCGCCCGACCCGAATCATGGGGATGGCGTGCGCCGAGGCAGCCCTGGCAGGGGAATGCCGTGCACCGACGAGGCCCCCGCAGACGGAAGAAGCGTGCGCAGGAGGGGCCTTCCGAGGGGGGATCGCCTCGCATGGACAGCGTGCTTTTGGGGGGATCGCTGTTGCCCGCTATCTTTGCAACGCCAACCGTGCAGTCGGGGCCCCGAAGAAGGAACCCTTCTCGTTGGGGAGGGGCTCCGCGCTCCTTGAGTGCTTCGCAGCTTGCCCCAGGCTTCCCTTATGTTTCCGACAGGAAATCGAAGGTTCACTTATGGAAAAAAGGGGTCGGGGGTGGACAGAACCCCCAACAGTGACACGTCGATTAGTGAATTGTCCGTTTTCGGTTCTCGAGATGGCGCCGTGGCCGTTATTTTCCAGGCTTGCGCCAACCAGGTTTGGGCCTCAGGTCGTTTTCACTAAACCACGTTTTACTAAAGGGGGGTCTGTCCATCCCCGAAGGGGCCTCGTTCCTTATTTAGGGTTCCTTAGGTCAACGCCCCGACTGTAGCACGATCGATCTCTTGTGGTTTATCCCCACGGCCACCGCCGCGGGGCCTCCACGGGCCGCCCTGCCGCCCGCGCCGCTGCGCTCTCCAAAAGAGAGCCTGCCCCGAGCGTCCTGAAGAGCCTGAAGCTCACCAACTGCTCGGCGACGCTGGAGGAGGGCAAGGACCCCGGAAGCGGCCGGCCCCCCAAAGACAAGTGAGGCATCCCCGGCAGGAGGAGGAGGAGGGGGAGGAGGAGGAGGAGGAGGGGGAGAGGAGGAGGAGGAGAGGGAGGGAGAGGGGGAGGAGGAGGAGGAGGAGGAGGAGGAGGAGGAGGGGGAGGAGGAGGAGGAGGAGAGGAGGAGGAGGAGGAGGAGGAGGAGGAGGGAGGGGAGTTGGAGGAGGAGGAGGAGGAGGAGGAGGAGGAGGGAGGAGGAGGAGAGGGGAGGAGGAGGAGGAGGAGGAGGGTGGGAGGAGGAGGAGGAGGAGAGGAGGAGAGGAGGAGAGGAGGAGGAGTAGGAGGAGGAGGAGAGGAGGAGGAGGAGGGGAGGAGGAGGAGGAGGAGGAGGCAGGAGGAGGAGACGAGGAGAGGACGAGGACGAGGACGGACGAGGACGAGGACGAGGGACGAGGACGAGGACGAGGACGGACGAGGACGAGGAACGAGGACGAGGACGAGGACGAGACGAGGAGGAGGAGGAGGAGGAGGAGGAGGAGGAGGGGAGGAGGAGGGAGGAGGAGGAGGAGGGGAGGGGAGGGGAGGGGGAGGGGGAGGAGGAGGAGGAGGAGGAGGAGGGAGAACAGGGAGAACAGAAGTGCTCCGAAAAGCATCGCATCCCGCGAAGGGGGGCGGTCCCCCCGTGAGCCTTCACCGAAGACCGCGCCCAAAGGCGCCCCCCTGGGAACAGCCGCCTCCCGCCCGAACGCAAGGGGAGTCCGTTCCCAGGGACAGCTCTGGGGAGAGACAGCCCCCCCCCAGGCCCCGAAAATCCCCCACCAAAAGTCGGACCGGGAACTCCTCGATCCTGAACCTCAGCCGTGCAGCACGGCCACCTCGAGCACCAGCCGCCGGGGAGGCCCGTGCTGCCCATCGCCTCGATCACGAGCGCCCTCTTGGCACCAGCCGCTCCCGAGGGCGCCGTGCGCACAGCCTCCTGGGCCTCGGAGGGGCCGTGCGCTGCCGCCGACTCGGATGCCGTGCCCTGCTCGGCGACACCCGGCGCCAGCAAGAGCCTCACGCGGCCCGCGTGTTCCTCGAGCCCGACGGGCCTGCGGGCCCTCGACGCTGGCCCGCAACGAGTTGAAGGCCTCGAACCCCTGCAGGTCGACGCCGATCGAGCTAAGGAGGAGGAGGAGGACGAGGAGGAGGAGGAGGAGGAGGAGGAGGAGGAGGAGGAGGAGGAAGTGGAAGGGGAGGAGGAGGAGGAGGAGGAGGAGGAGGAGGAGGAGGAGGAGGAGGAGGAGGAGGATGCGCGTTGGCGAGACCTCGTCCGTGCCCAACTCGTCTGGTCTTCGACGTTTGTGAGCGCCACCCCTGGACTCCGTCCGTGGTGGCGCAAGTGGCGGTTTGGCGCCACCCGCAACTGCGCGGGGGGGGGCGTAAGTGGCTTGGAGCGCAACCCACCCGCGTACGCGTTGGCGTAAGTGACATGCAGCGTGACAGACATGTTGCGCTCGGGCTGTGTCGAGGAGGAGGAGGAGGAGGAGGAGGAGGAGGAGGAGGACGAGGAGGAGGAGGAGGAGGAGGCGGAGGAGGACGAGAAGGAGGAGAGAGGAGGAGGACGACGAGGAGGAGGAGGAGGAGGAGGAGGAGGAGGAGGAGGAGGAGGAGGAGGAGGAGTGATGTTTGTGGTGCTTGGTCCCTGCCTCCTGTTCCTCCTCCGCCCTGCCTTCCGTGGCCCGCTGGGACGTCGGTGGCGTCGAACGAACATAGAATAGGAGGAGGCCGAGGAGGATGAGGAGCAAGAGGAGGAGGAGGCCGTGGAGGTCAGGAAAAGCAGCTTGGCCCAGGGAGGCGGTGCTTTTGGGAAGGTGGTTTGAGCAGGAGGATGACGGTCACCACCCACCAAATCACCCCAACCCAACCCGAAGGCTCAGATTTGCCCTCGAGTTCTAGTGGGGGTGGGGGGGGTCGGGAAACGTCGAAAACGCGCATGTGGAACCCTTACCCCCCCCCACACCCGAAAATCGGGTCCTCGGGTTGGGTTGGGGTGGTCTGGTAGGTAGTCAGATCTGGAGGAGGATCGAGAGGGCGGGCGTTCTCCCGCGCGCCCCGGCGCCACGCTCCCCAAAACCCCAGCAGAGGGGGGCCGCGCTGCGCTCCGGGACCGAGCGCCGGCCGGCCTCGGACTCCGGGGCCCGACGGGGGGGGCCGTGCACGGCGACGACGTCCCCGGCGGCGGTCCTCTGCCCACGCCCCCTGCCGGGGTCGCCGCGGCCGTCGGCGCCCTTCTACATCGGGCCGGACGAGCGTTCGAGGCCTGAGGTCCGAGCGTTCGAGGCTTGAGGTTCTCGGGAGGTTTCGTCGGTTCTCGGCGGTCTTCCAGCCTCGGGGTGCCTTCCAGCAGCTGCGCCTCGCCGAGAGCGTTCCGGAGGTACCCAGATCGTCCCGAACGGCCGCCGGAGAGCTGAGTTATGAGCCGAAAGCGGGGGGCAACTCAGGCCGGACGACAGGGGGGGATTGGGAAAGGGGGGGGTACGAAAGCTGCTGCGTGCAGCTGGTTTCGGCCCCACCGATTGGCCCATTCCTCCGGCGACGGGGGGCGCCGGGGGAAAATCAGCTGCGCGAGCCGATTCTCCGACCCCCCCCCTTTGCTATCCCCCCCCCCCGTTTCGCCCGACCCGACTATAGTGAGGACCGCCCGCCCTTCAAGCAGCGGCCGCTGCCGGGCCGGGGCATTCTCACCCCCCCCTTTGCTATCCCCCCCCGTTTCGCCCGACCCGACTATAGTGAGGAGCGCCCGCCCTGCAAGCAGCGGCCGCTGCCGGGCCGGGGCATTCTCAAACCCCCTTTTTGCTATCCCCCCCTTTTTCGCCCGACCCGACTGTCCTGTGGAGCGCCCGCCCTGCAAGCAGCGGCCGCTGCCGGGCCGGGGCGGCGTGCCTGCTCGGGCAGGGAGGGGAGGCCGGCCGAGAGAAGTCGGGCGAGGAGGTCTGAGCCGGTTAGCTTTCAGGTCGGGCACGTCCCTCGACAGGGGGAAAAGGTCGAGAGTAGCCACAATGATATAGTCTGCGGGCGATGTTTCAAATGTTTATGACCATCTCGGAGGTTCGTATGAAAGTGGCATAAACATGAAAACTCGGAGGTCCGCGCGGATTTCTCGGATCGGCGCTGGGGCTCCCCGGCAGCGCCTCCGGCGCCGCACCGAGAAATCCGAGAAACCCGCGCGGACCTCAGAGTTTTTATATTTATGTAACTTTTTCTTCCCCTAGGGAAGGGCAGCTGGGAGTGGCAACAAGTCGGTGATGTGTGTGTGCGTGTGTGTGTCTGTGTGTGTGTCGCCCGCCACCTCTTGCTCAGGACACGCCCATGTCCCTCTTCTTGGAGAGCCTCTCCCGGGAGACGGGCCTCGTGAAGCTCGACGTCGCCATGAACCGCATCAATCATCAGACGTTCTCTGGCGACGGAAGGGCCGATCGTAAAAGACAGCCGGAAGAGGATCTGGACCGAATGGCTGGCACTTCGCGCATCCCCAGCGGCCCATCCAGACACGATCCCCCAACGGATTGAACCATTTACGCCTTCGCGGTTTTCTCGATGCTTCGAAGCAGGAGGTGGAGGAGGAAACGGAGACGGATCAGGAGGAGGCGGAAGAGGACGAAGAGGAAGAGGAAGAAGGTGCAGGAGGAGGAGGAGGAGGGGCGAGATGAAAAGGAAGAGACAGAAGCACGCTCCCACTCGATTGTCGGTGCAGCTTGGGTGGGAGGTGGAACGGGGGATGAGGAGGATGGTTGGGGGAGGATGTGGAAGGAAGAAGGCGACGACGACGACCACCACCATAAAGGCCTTCGCAGAACCTTCGCTCTAGGAGCATATTGGAGGTCTCTTGGAGCCATCTTGGGGCCCTCTTGGATTATGCCTGAAAACTGTTGGGGATCTATTTGGGGCTTCTGAGGGCTCTCTTTGGGCCCTCTTGAGGGCCTCTCGGGACCATCTTGGAGAACATCGGTCACAGCAGGTGGAGTCCCACATTCCCCTCCCCTCGGAGCCAGAAGACTCTCCTCTTCGGGCGCGCGCTCCTGGGACCCAACACAAACAAATGTTTATTTCCCAAGAAGTGTTTGAGCTTGAGGTCTCTTGCTTCTGCCCTAAGGAACTGACCTCGCGTGGTAGTCTGGCGGCTATGTTGTCGCCGTCGCCGCCCCGTCGCCGTCTCGTCTCCGCCCGTCGTCTGGGCCGATGTGGCAGTCTGACGGCCATGTTGTCGCCGTCGCTGCCCCGTCGCCGCCTCGTCGCCGCCCGTCGTGTGGGCCTGTGTGGCGGTCTGGCGGCTATGTTGTCGCCGTCGCCGCCCCGTCGCCACCTTGTCGCCGCCACAGAGGTTGCTCCACATAGATTTCACCATAGAGGCTGCTGCACATGATTCTCCTTTCTAGAAGGACATTCGGATTTACCCCTGGATTTCACCGCTCACCTCTTCGTATTGCAAGTTGCACATGAATCTGCCCCATCCTCCAACCTGAATATGCTTTCGTTTCATCTCAGGCAGGCTGGCAACGGCTTCTCATCCTCCGATTTATCACAAATCAGAAGTTTCCAAGATTCCATTGCAAAAAGTAGGTCAATGTGCACACGCGCGCGTCGTCGCGCGCGCATGCCGAAATCCTTCAGCAACCGTGGCTTTGGTGAGGACTTCAAAATCGAGTGTCCCAAAAAACATGTATAGAAACATTCGGCTTCGCAACAACAATGTTCAACAAGAAGTGTGCGCTTGCGTTCTTGCGAATCCTTAGGGCAACCGCAGTATGTTCAGCATGCTCGTTCGAACGCCCTTGCGCGCGTGCTGTCGCAAGAACCCTTCGCAACCGATGGGACGAAGTGCGCGCGCGTCGTCGCCCGCGCATGCCCAAATCCTTCGGAAATCCTCGGTATCGTAAGGGTTTCAAAATCGAGCGCCCCGAAAATATCTAACACACATGCGGTATTGCAACATTTGCTCCGGAAGAAAAAAAGAACTGCGCTCGCGCTCTTGCGCATTCTCAAGAAACCTTGCATGGATTCCCACCGTCTTCATTTAAATCGGCCAAGCGGGCCTTTCGCGCCGCATGTCGGCAAACTACGGACGCCCGTGCGCGCTTGTTGGGGGGCGCGATCCGTTTCAAAAAATACCATGCGGACCATTCGCGCACCGGCCGCGCGCGCATGCCGAATTCCTTCCAAAACCTTCATCACCGACGCGAGGATGCCGTCATCGTCGCCAGCCTGATCAACATCGGTGCCGTCACTGGCCGTGCCGTCGCTTTTGTCATTATCGTCAGCGCGCTACTATCATCATCGTGTCTATATTTGTCGGCGCTGCCATGATACCGCGCCCGCCCAAGCCACCGACTCGCACTGAAACGCCCGCTGGGAAGTGCTCAGAGGTCTAGGCAGGATTTCGAGGGGCCTCACTCCCAAAGTTCTGCGGCAGAGAAGCGCACGCGTGGTCATGTGTAGGTTCTAGAGTGCCTCGAGTGCCTCACTGTGTTAGGCAGTGGTGAGACGCTGTCATGTAGTCATACTCGTTCCTGCACCCCCTCCCCAGAGGAGCGAGGCGCAGCTGTGCACGGGGGGGGGGGGGCGGGATCGGGAAAGGGTGGGTGGGCGGCAACCCGCACCCTCCAGAAAGCCCAAAGTGCTAAAAGATGGCCCTCCATACTTATAGACCTGATATCTCGACTGCCTAAAACCGCGACAGGAATTTTGGCGCCAAAGTCCTGGTGCCATGTTTCAGCCCTCCTGGAAGTTCAGGGAAGAGGTAAGTCGGTGGAGACTCGGGGCGACGGTAGGGTATTGGCACCCGGGTCGGTCTGCGAGGTTGCCGCGGGCGACGGGGACCACCCGGGGTCCCCAAGTCGGATTGGCGAAGCGGGACCGTGCGGCGGGCCTCTCGGGGGAGGGGGGGTCTTGGGGGGTGCATCGTCGTTTTTTGGCCATGGGTTTCCCTGCATTCGGAAGTATGGGAAAATTGGAACCGCTGCAAAAAATTGTTGTTTTTTCGTTGTGGTTCCAGGTTTTCCTCATAATTCGCAGGCCGTCCCCGGGGGGGCGGGGGGGCGGACCTCCTCCGCCCCCCCCCCCCCCCAGGGGGCGGAGGAGGTCCGCCCCCCCCCACCCCCCCACCCCTAGGGGGCGGAGGGCAGGCATCGCGTTTTCGTTGTGGTTCCAGGCTCCTCCTAATTCGCAGGCCGTCCCCTGTGGGGGGGGTGGGGGGGGATGGGGGGGCGGAACGCGGCGCTGCCACGCTTCAGCCCTCCCCCCCCCGCGGCCGCCCCCGTTTGCCCCGCGGGCGCCGCCCGGCCCTCCCCGGCGGCGGGCGGGAGGTTCCTGATCATCGAGGACGCCCTGGACCACCACCCGAACATGCATGACTGGGCGGGGGGGGGGGTCCTCTGGGCGTGCCCCGCCGCAGGTGTCTGGGGGAAGGGCGAGGGAAGGGGAGGCGAGGAGGGGAGGAGGGGGGGGAGGGAGAGGGCGGCGGGGCGGGGGGGCGGGAGGGGAGGAGGGGGGCGAGGGAGTGAAGGAGGAGAGGCGAGGGGAGGAGGGGCGGAGCAGAGGGTGAAAGGGCGAGCTCGGTGCTCTCGCGCCGTTTCTGGCATCCGACCCTTATCACCGATCCCTTCCTATTGCGGTGTTTCTGTTCCTTTCTTCTTCTTTTTTTGTTGTTCTCTCTCTCTCTCTCGTTCTCTCTCTCTCTCTCTCTCTCTCTCTCTCTGTCCGCCAACGCGTGTCGTAGCGGACATGGACCTCCAAGAAAGACCCCATTTTGGCGTGCGCAATTTGAAAGACTGGGGCTGCGTACGTTGGATGAGGGCGAGGAGGTGGCGGATGAGCAGGAGGTAGAGGGATCAGGAGGACAAGGACGAGCAGCAGCAGCAGCAGCAGCAGGAATTGATTGAGGGAGTTTCTGTGGAACCCACGTTACCCTGACCCCCGGCGCGCGAGAAAGTCGCCTCCCAACGCACCTCACCACCCACCAAACCACCCCAACCCAACCCGAAGGCTCAGATTTACCCTCGATTTCTAGTGGGGGGGGGGTCCAGGAACATCGAAAAAACACATGTAGAACCCTTACCCCCCCCAACCCGAAATTCGGGTCTTCGGGTTGGGTTGGGGTGGTCTGGTAGGTAGTCAGCACCCCCAGTGACCACTTCTGGCGATCCGCCGGGCGCATCCTGGGCCCCGGGATGGTGTATAGACCATCTTGGCCTCGGCCAGCAGGTCGTACACACCGTGCCTGGGCCGAGGGTGGCCCTGGCCAGGCACGGTGGTGGTGTATAGTCAAGGGCGCCCTCGAGGGCGCGAAGTTATTCGCGCTTCGCGGTCCTCGTTCCTTCTCCCCCTCCTCCTCGTCCTCCTCTTCTCCCTTTGGGAGGGCGGCGCGAGAGCGCGAAGTTATTCGCGCTTCGCGCAGCGCGAAGCGCGAAGTTGGGAGCCCTAGATAGTGTATAGATGCCTTCTGCGTAAGACCGCGCGGGTCGGGTCTCACGGGCGCATTGCCTTTTGGTTGAGTGTTGCGTTTTGACGCGCAGAAATTCCCGCACCTGCGGGTCGACGCCTGACGGGGTCCGATTGTTGGATGACTGATCCGTTGGATCCCCTCTTTTCCTGTCCCTTCCTCCCTGTTTCCTCACCGGCCCCCCTTCTTCTCCCGTCGCTTTATCCTTCTCTGCCTTTGCCTGTCCCTTCTCTGCCCCTCTCAGGAACTCAACGTCTCCAACAACCCCCTGGGCGTCCATGGCATCCGCAGTGCTCTGCGGCTCATGGCGCGAGACGACAACAACATCACCGCAATCCAGCTGGAAGGAGCCGCTTCGCGTGCACGGCAGGGATGCAGGATGAGGAGGGCGATGGTAATTGTCTCGTCCTTTTCCCGCTTTTATGAGTTCTATGTGTATAGTTAGGTAAATATAGCTATATGTATATACACGCGTATATACTTACATATACGTTTATACATATATATGGGTGTTAGTTCAACATTGTGCTTAGCATCGCCGGAGATACGGACGCACTCGGATGTCTGCCCTCCTCTCTCAGAACATTTGCCATCCGACGCTTTTGTGCTCAAAGTTTTTTGGGATCCCAGGCTCCCATGGATCCCCTGCTCACCGAGCTCAGCAGGGGTTTCTCGACCGCTCTCGCCGTTCGCTTCTCCGCAGTCCCCTGTCCAGACTGCTCCTGCAATTGCACGCCCGTGTTCTCCCGCGCCGAGGGCGCCGTGCCGCGGGAGCTGGAGACGAATGGGTTGTGGCCTGCGCCGAGGGCCAGCCTCGTCCTGCTCGGGATCGGCGCTGCCTTGGGCGGCGCCGCGGTGCTATGCGTGCAGCGGTGGCCGACGCTTGCTTCCTCAGCCACGCCCACGCCGTCGGTCCTGAAGGACCTGTCGGAGGAGGCGCGGGCGCAGCTGGCGGAGGTCGCAGCTCGACGATCCGCTGCGTTCCGTGGCTGACGCCTTGGCGCGCCACCAGTTCGCGACGGCTGGGCTTGCCGAGGGCGGCTTCATCGCCGTCCGCTATCGGGTGCGCGGGCGACGGCTGTGGCACCGCAGGGTGGTCACGGCATTGGTGCCGGGGGGCGTCCCTGTCGTCGGGGTCCTCACCCACGACCGCGACGAGTACGACGAGGACTTCAACGATGTCGCGAACATCGTTGAGTGGACGATGCTGCCGCAGGGCACGATCGGGGCCCCAGCAGCAGCCATGGCGCTGGACGAGGTCTACGACTTCCAGCACCTCCCGCTGCCCGCTGCTGTGGGCGATGCCCGTGCCGCCGCCTGCGCGAGGGCCGGCGCTGTGCCTGTCGGGCCCATCGTGGTCAACGTTGCAGGCCGTGCCGGGGCGTTCGCCCCCGTGGTCGCGGCCTCCGTGGCGGCTGCTGCCGCTCCTGCTCCTGCTGCTGGCGGCTCTGGCGGCGGTTTTGCACGCAGGGCTGGCGGCCGCCCTCGGAGGTGCTCCTGGCGGACCTGCCGCGGCGGCGTCTCCGCCCGCAGCCCTGGTGCCCGCTGCCGCGCCCGTCGCCCCGGGTGCTGGCGCGGGCCTTTCCGCGGCGGCGCCAGGCGCTGTCGCGGTTCCCCTGGGCGCCCCCGCGGCCCCGGTGGCCCCGTGTGTCCCGGGCGCCCCCGCCGCTGCGGCCGCGGCGCCAGCGGCCTGCGTCCCGACCGCACACCCGGTGGCGGGGCCTGGCGGGGACCCCCGTGTCTTCGGCGTGGCGTTGGACGCGCGCCGGACCAGCCGCGTGGAATTCCGCGCGGCCGTCGCCCAGTTGGCGGAGCTGCCCTGGCCTGATTAGCCCGCGCGGGGGCGGCGCACTCAGCGCTGGGTCGCTGACTTCATGGCCCAGCGAAGCGGCACTCCGACGGCGCATCGCCAGAGGTGGTTGGCGGAGACGGGTCTCGACCCCGCCGAGTCGGGCGTCGAGATCCACCAGTCTCGCCCTCGAGACCGCCCGCGCGCGCGACCAGGCGCGCGCCGCGAACCTCGCTCACTTGGAGCTCGCGGCGCGGTCGATCCAGGTGCAAGAGGATAGGCGCCGCTTCCTGCTCGAGCCAGACGACGCCGCCGTCGCCGACAGGGCCACCATGATGGGCACCTCGTTGCTCGCTGGCTCGGTCGGCGCATGCGTTCCGCGACTATCTCGCCGCGGAGCTGCAGAAAGAGATGGCCTCTCCAAGGAGCGGAGGAAGGCGCGAGGCGAGAGCCCCCTCGCCGGCGGGCTGCCGGACGGCGGGCGCGGGGGGGGGGGGGGGGCTCAGAGGCCGCGGCGGCCAGCGGGGCAGAGGCCCCAGCGCCGCAGGCGGCGATGGCTAGCATGCCCTCGGGCGGTCGGCCTGGCCAGCCGCCGCCGTCGCCCCCCCGGGCCACTGCGGGCGCCGACGGCGCTGCCCGCGCCGCGAGCCCAGCCCGTCAGCTGGCGCGCAGGGAGAGGCGCCACCGCAACCTCGTTCCCTGGCCGTTGCTGACCGCTGCCGACGCGATGGCTGGTTGCTCCGGCACCCAGCAGCGCGGACGGAATGGCCGCTCGCTCATGCACGCGCTCGGCCGAGCCGACGCTGCCGCGCAAGCCCTCAATTCTTTCCACGTCGATTCGTCCTCGCCCGAGTTGGCCGTTCCGACTCCTGGGCAGCGCGGCGCCGTCAGCTACGACTGGGACGCGGTCGCCTTTCTCGGCCGCGAGCTGGGCGAGCTCCGCGACGACGTGTCCGACCCCGACGGCGCCTTGCGGGAGCTCTTTGCTAGGTCCGCGTTGTGCCCTGGCGGCGGCGGGCCCGCCACTCCAGCGCGCCAGACCTCGCCCCCTGGCCTGGTGCGCCCGAGCCGCCGGCGCCGCTCCTCGGGTTGCTCGGCGAGCAGGGCGCCCCCGCGCTGCGGGAGCAGAGGCGCCGTGTGCTTCGAGATGAGGAGGGGGCCGAGGCCTGTCCGCGCGGGCCCCGCGCGGACCTTGCTCTCGTTCGATCATCAGTTGAGTATGCAGAGCTCCTGGGCGCCATGGTCGAACGCCACGTGCTCGTCTTCCCTCCTGCCCAGGGGCGCCGCGGCAATATGGGGATTGTTTCTGCGCCGAAGAAGTCTGGCAAGCTGAGAGCCATCGTCGACGCCCGTGTCGCCAACTTCTCGATTACCGAGGCCCCTCGGGCCCAGCTGCCATCGGCGTCAGCCTGGGGCCGCCTCGAGTCGGGGGGCGCCCGGCTCAGCGTCGCCTCGAGTCGGGGAACGTCGCACTCTACCACGTGAAGGCGCCGCCGGGGATGGAGGGGATTTTCACCCTGCGCCCGATCGAGGCAGAGTACCTGGTGCCCTTCGGCTGTGTGGAGGCGGGCGCGCACGGCGACGAGCTGCTGCGGCTGCAGGCGGTGGCGCCCCCCGCGGGCATCAGCTGGGCACCGCGCCTGCGCCAGACCGCGCCGACGACCTCCTCGCTCCGATAGGGCCCCCCCGCGGAGAACCTGATCGCCGATGGCCGCAGCGGCTGTCGGACCCCCAGTGGCCCCGACTCGCTCGTGGGCGCCAGCTACGTGGATAACCGCGTCGCCCTCGGCGGCCCCCCGCCCAGGGTGCCCCAGCAGCTGCGGGCCGTCACGGGCGACCTGCAGCAGCGCGGGCTCGCGGCGCACGAGGTGCAGGAGCCCGCGCATGACTGCGACTTCCTGGGGCTGTCGCTGCGCGAAGGGCGCTGGCTCAGTCTCCGGGCGCGCAACGTTTGGCGTCTCCGTGCTGCCATCCGCGGCGCGCTGCGCCGCCGGCAAGTCAGCGGCTTCTTCGCGCGGGTGCTCGCCGGCCACATCACCTGGGCCCTCTTGCTTCGGCGCGAGATGTTGTGCGTGCTGGGCGCTACGCCTTCGCCCAAGCTGCCGGTCCCGCGGCCGTTCCTCTCTGGCCTGCTGCGAGGAGAGAGCTTCAGATGATTCGCGACCTGCTGCCCCCGTGCACGGCCGACCTGCGCGCCCCGTGGCACGGGCGCGTCGTTTGCGCAGACGCCCCCCCCCCCCCCCTGTTTTCGGGCGTTGTCGCTCGCCGCGCCCCAGGGGGCCTCGTGGGCGCCACTGGCCGAGTTGCCGAAACAACATTGAGTTATGAGGTCGAAGGGGGCGCCCAAGCCATAGATCGCGCAGTCGGAGCGACCGAACAGACTGACGTCACCACCGCCGGCCCGGACGACCCCTTGGGCTTCGACTATTCAATCAGCGGGGATGTCGGCATCGAGGAGGGCGAGGGTTTCGGCTCGAAGGGCCCCATCGCTGCCCGACCATCGGCCGCCCGTCGACTTCGAGGAGGCCCCGGCACGCTTCGCTCGGGGGGAAGCCCGGGGCTCGACCCCAGCCGTGCACATCGACGGTCATGGCCAACATTCTGGCCCTGGAAGGGGAGGAATGCGTTCTCGGATCTCATCATCTGTTGGGGTATGCATCGGCTTTCGTTTCCCGTTTCTTCCTTTTCACGGACCACGTGCCCTCGGAGCTAGCCGTTGGGAAGGGTCGGGCTCGCAGCGAGCGCCTCCAGGGCCCCCTGCGAAGGATCTGCGCGCTCTCTGCCACCATTGGCTCGGCCCTATCAGTCAGGTGGGCCCCCTCAGCGGCCAGCCCGGCCGACGGCCGCAACCGCGGGCGGGCAGGGTGGTTCTTTGGCCCCCGCCCAGCGCTAGTGCCGTTTGGCGATGCGTTGCTTGACCACGCAGCGGCTCTGGCTGCTGGGGCTCCTCTTCCAGACCACCGCAGCCTCGAGGGGGCGAGGGGCGCCCGCCGCTGCGGCGTTGAAGGGTGCGCGAGCCCGCCAGCCCAGGAGCTCGCAGCTGCGGTGTCGCCGGCCCTGGGGCCTTTGTGCCGGAGCGGCTCGCGGTGCGGCCATCGACCGAGAAGCTCTACCGTGGGGCGCTGCAAGCTTCTGAGGTTCTGCGCGCGTCACCGCCTGGACTGGGCGGACCATGCCAGCTTCGATTCGACTCTCGTGCAGTGCATGGACAGCGAGTTCCTCCTCGGCGGCGGCGGGAACCTTGGGAACTCGCTCCTGGCGGCGGTTGCCCACTTCCTCGGCTCGCTGCACAAGCGGACTGCGACGCTGCTGCCGCGGGCCCATCGCGCAGCGGCGGCCTGGGCGGCCTGGGCCCAGACGGCTCCGAGCCACGCGCGCCTCCCGTTGCCGAGGCGGGTCGCGTTCGCCATCGCGGGCATCCTGCTCCGCGACGGTCACCGCCGGCTCACCATCTGCATCCTCGTCGCGTACGCTTGCTACCTCGGGCCGGGCGAGGCAGCGAAGCTGCGCGGGCGTCGCCCGGCGCCCCCCGCCGCCGCCGCGGGGGCGCCTTACCAATTCTACGCCCTGATCCTGCAACAGAGCGGCCAGGGGCCCAGGGGGGCGGGGGTGAACGACGAGAGCACCCCCTTCGATCAGGGGCCCTCGCTCGTTCCCTGCTGGCGGCCCTCAAGACCGCCGCGCTCCCCAACCAGCCGCGCGCGCAGGGCTTCGCTGGCTTCTTGCTCGACTGGAGCCGCTGGAGGGCCGCGCCTCGGCGGCATTCCAGTCCATCGTCCTCGGCTGCGTCGCCACTCGGGCGGTGGGCGCCATCTGGCTCGGCGCGCCGCGCACCAGCTGGACGCGTGCGCTCAGACGACCGCTTCGCTCCGCACTCCACCCCATGGGCCTTCCAGACGTGAGATCCCGCGAGGAAGCCAGTATTGATGACGGCATTGCCACCTACAGATTCACTGTCAGATTGATCCGTGCAGGCGTGGCGGCCCGCATCCCAGTATGTTTCGAGAGTCGCCAGACCTCGTTGCTGTGGTCTGGCGCCGCGCTAGCCCGTCTCTGCAAGTCGCCCCTCTGCCGCAAGTCTGCGTTGCATCAGTGCCAGCGCGTCGCGCCGTACAGGAAGGCTACCACTGTCTGTTCCCGGGGCGCGGCCGTTACGCTGCCGATTGAGAATGCGAGTTTAGGGCGCCGGGGCTTTTATAGCAAGTCTACAGAATGGCGAGAGAGGTCAGAAGCGGTTTGCCGTCGCCGCTCAGTATCCCCCTCGCCTCGCCGCCGCCGCCAGTGCGTGCGCTGTCCAGTTCTCTGTCCCTCCAGCAAGCTCGGGCCCTCCAGACTCTCGCTCCGAGGATATTATAATACGGCCTTCGGCCAAAGGTTCCTTCGGGGTCGGGTAGGGGACGTCTCAGGACCGCCCCTGCTGCCGCCGTGGCCCGCCTCCGTAATCTCACCCGCCTGGCCCTTCTTGTCCCAAAACAAGGCCAGGACGATGTCGCGAGTTTTTTTTTTCTCCTCAAATTTGGTGCTTAGCATAGTCGGAGATACGGACGCATTCGGATGTCTGCAATTTTTCCCGGAGCATTTGCCAGCCCAAAACCTACTCTGCCCTGATGGTCTGAGGGTCGGGGGCGTCTTTCGACCGCCCATGCTGCCGCCGTGGCCCGCATCCGTAATCTCACCCGCCTGGCCCTTCATGTCCCGCACTTTTCCTTTTCCTCTCCCTTCCCCCCTTCCTGTTCCCCGATGCACGGTAGAGGGGAATGTAGGGAAGGGGGGGCGGACGGGGAGGCAGAGAAAACTGCCCCAGTCACCTCGGTGGGATGGGCCGAAGGTCACTCGATGCGCGAATCTTCCCAGTCCCTGGTCCACATCTCCCCGTCCTCCCCGTCCTCGGTCCGATCGGCACCGCTTTACGCATGCATCGTGTCTGATGCAGCCAGGGCGCCGAACTAACACCCTTTGTTCCGCTAGTTATTTATTTATCCAAAAGGGTCGGCGCAATCCCATCATTCTTCGGAGAAACAAGGCGAGGAGGATAAGGAGGAGGTGCTCATTAACACCACAAGCCCGTGCGTCGGGTCCGTGCAACGTCACACTTTTTTTTTCTGAGGGCCGTTTGAGGGCATTTTCTGTTCTGGCTCATCACAGGCATATCTTGGCTGCGCGGGGAAGCAGGAGGACGAGGATAATGATGATGATGAGGAGGATGATGATGATGAGGAGGAGGAGGAGGAAGAGGAGGAGGAAGAAGAGGAGGAGGAGGGGGAGGAGGAGGAGCGTGTGAAGTCTGGAGAGGCCTCCTTTTTCGACAAGTGATTACGTTTGTGGATGTCCCCAGTTTCAGAAGACAGGTGAGGGTCATGATGACGACAACGCATCCAACGCTGGGCTCTCGGCAAGGGAATTCTCTGGTGCGCTCCAGAGTGCCCGCGACACCCCATACATCGTGCGCAGTCGCTGGGTATCGGAGATCTTGGATGATTCGTGCCCAGTTTGACCCGTACCTTGCATCGGTCTTACGACGTGAGCGGGAGGAGGCGGGCGTGGGAGGAAGAGGATGATGATCATGCGGAGGAGGGGTGTAGGAGGAGGGGTGATGATGATGAGGAGGAGGAGGAGGAGGAGGAGGAGGAGGAGGAGGAGGAGGAGGAGGAGGAGGAGGAGGAGGGGGAGGAGGGGGAGGAGGAGGACAAGGACGAATAAGGTGAATGAGGAGGGGGAGTAAGAGGGATGGAGGAGTTGGAGAGATGTAGGAGTGGTGGTGAAAAAGGAGGAACACAGCAGCATTGACTCGGAAGCATTGTTTCGTGAGAGTTGTTCCCGCGTGCCCTGCCTGTTCGGCCAATTACTTGCGCCGGTGTTGTACACGACCTGCCCCTAGCGCCCAGACTGCCTGCACCGTGCCACATTGGCGTCTTCCGAGGCGTTGT
Organism: Prorocentrum cordatum; assembly: GCA_963575745.1. NCBI lineage: Eukaryota > Dinophyceae > Prorocentrales > Prorocentraceae > Prorocentrum > Prorocentrum cordatum. The sequence continues at coordinate 276,263 of CAUYUJ010013825.1, read as the reverse complement.
CGATCCTAGACCCAAGTCTTACGCGTTGGCCGCGGGGGCTGGAAAATGGTGGGGGCCGAGGGGGTCCAATGTTGGTATGGTGCCTGAGCGTCGTTCCCGTGAGTAAAAGTCTGGAGGACAGGGGGAGGGGGGGGGGGGGGGGCAAGCAGCGAACTACGTACGTATCCCAACTCGTGTTGTCCGAGGGAAGGATCTGGCAGATTGCGCGACGTTTTGTTGCGGGGGGCGCGCGTGCGCCGCTGGCTCACACGCTGGCGCTTCTCATCTTGGGAAAGGGGCACTTCGCCAAGCTATATAATTGTTTGCTTTCTAAAGGTGGGGTTCGACATTCTGCCGGGGCGCGGGGGGGCGCGTGTGCGCCCAGGGGCGACTGCGGGAATGGCGGGCGTCGTGGAATAGATTCGGGAATAGTTCGCGACTGCGGGAATAGTGGCGATGACTTTCCGGCGCCCTTGGGGCCGAACATTGCCTCAGATCGTTGGTCAAGAGGCAGCAACCCAGCCCCACACCAACAGGGACGAGTTCTACACTTTTTCCAAACGCCTCCCACGGGGCACAGAAAGAGGTCGAACATCGCATCGCGAGGAAAGTTGCCCTCAGATCTCTTATAGCAACATGTCTTTTCGTACGTATCTACTGTCGTCACGCTCCGAGACTGGACACACACACACAACCCACGCACGCCCGCACGTACGCACGCACGCACGCACGCACGCACGCCCGCACGCACGCACGCACGCACACACACACACACAAACACACACATACACAAACACACACATACACACGCACACACACACACACATTCGCGCGTGCACACACGCACACACACACACACACACACACGCACGCACGCACGCACACACACGCACGCACACACACACACACACACATTCACACACACACACACACACACACGCACACACACACACACACACACACGCACACACGCACACACCACTTCGGAGCTGTTTGCGAGCGATGATCTTCGCACAGTGGCTCGTGCAACAGCGTCCAACCTCCCTCCTGCCACTTTTCGCCATCCATGCCCCTCTGCCGCCCTGTCCGCTCTCTTCCGACCCGCGTCTTCCTCCCTACCTCCTCCCCACCGCCTTCTTCCCCCCCCCCTCCTCCCCCCCCCATCGGCTGCCGCCCCCCACCCTAGCTTCTCTTTGTCCCCATTTCCCTCCTCCACGTCCCCCATTCCGCCCCCCCTTCAGTTACTTCATCCCCTTAGTCCCTCTCCTCTCCACCTCCAGTTCCCCCCGCTGCTCCGCAAGATGTCGCACATGTTGATGCTCTTGTTTCGAAGCGTGGACCTCAGGAGGCTCGACCCCTTGCCCGGGGCCGGCGTTTACTCCCAAGCCCGTTTTTGATTGTCCTTAAGGGCCCGACGAGGGCCCCCGGAGGCCCGAAATGGTTGAGAACCTTCCGCCTGGAGTCTGTTGCACCACGCGAGGGGGGGATCTGCGCCTGGGGCGGAGGGGGGCGGGGCGCGGGGTGCCGCCAGGGTGCTTCACGGGCGCGATGGGCGCGATGCGGGCGGGCAGCGAGGCGGTGTTCTCCGCGACGAGCCCAGGCGGCGAGCGCCGGGGAGGGGGCTGCCCGTCGTGGGGGGGGGGGATGGGGGGGAAGGGGACTGCCCGTCTGGCCCCTTTACACACGTACGTGTCGCACAGCCGAGCTGGCCTGCCTTTCCTTGACGCATCTCTGGCTTCAGGCGCCCGGTTGGAGCAGCGCTAGCCAGAACGAGCGAGATGATCGAGGCTCTTGATGTCGCCCAACCAGATTGGCTGACCGTTCCTTGATGCACCTCTGGCTTTAGACGCTCCCCTGAAGCAGCGCGAACGAGAACGAACGAAGATGATCCTTCTCCTACTCCTCCTCCTCCTCCTCCTCCTCCTCCTCCGCCTCCTCCTCTTTCTCCTCCTCTTTCTCCTCCTCTTTCTCCTCCTCCTCCTCCTCCCCCTCCTCCTCCTCCCACTCCCCCCCCTCGTCATCCTCCTCCTCGACGAGGGCTTTTGGGCGTCAGCGGCACTCCGGGGGGGCCTCCTGGGGCGCCCTCGACGCCACGGCGGGCCTCGCTTTGAAATCCTGGACAGGATGCGCTCCATGAACATTGTCGGGGGCGGAAAAGAGGGGGGATGACTAGGGGGGGGGGATATCATGGCGGGGGCCATGATATTTCCCCAGATCTCATGGCGCCTCTTCTTATTTCATTACGCCCCTGGCCCCCCCGCTGGGCCGCGCACATGCCGCCGGTCATGATTTGCACCCCCCCCTCTTGGACACCCCCTCTTGGCCGCTCCCGACATTGAGGAGGAGCTCTGGGTCCTACATTCCAGCAGTGGCGAGGCGTCCTGGCTTGCCTGTAGCCCTACCAAGCAATGTTCTAAGAACCGTTTGTGGCTTCCACGAAATGTTCTTAGAACATTGTTGGTTGGGACTGTCTTGGTTTAACACATCGGGTTGATGCTCTAAGAACATTGTTCTTGTTTTGAGAACTTTTTGGGGTTCTAAGAACATTGCCTGGTAGGACTATAGGAATGCCGGGACGGTCGGTCCCTGCTCAATACATACGACCCCCGCCCCCAGGCACGCATGTCTGTGGGATGTTTTCTATTCGGGGCAAGTTCTAGTCCGCTTCCTTGTGCGTTTGCAGAACGAGGTGAGCCGATGGACCCTCGCGCGTCGCATAACAAAGGCGAGGGGGGAGACCTCTGGGGCCTCTTGGGGCCGTCTGGGAGCTTCGGGAGGCCAGACATGCGGAAGCGCGACAAACCTCTCACACAGTTCAAGAGATGCATGGATGTTGCCTCCCTGGGCCTCTTGGAGGCCCTCCTGGAGGCATCTGGAAGGATTCTTGGAACATGTTGAAGCCATCTTGGGCCGTCTGGGCGGCCTCTCGGGCCGTGGGGGTGCCAGTCTCTCTTGAAGCCCTCGCAGTGCCTGAGCGCTCCAGCTGGGGCAGCCCACGTCGGACCTCCAGCGGCCACGCCGCCTTCGACTGTTATTTTTGTTTGCGACTGGCGTATAGTCGTAGCATGTTCGTGGCATGTTTCACCTTTTCGTGGCATTTGTTTCCTTCTCGTCGCATGGTTTACCTTTGCTTTCCTTTTGTGGTTATACATTCGTGGGTACCTTTCTCGTAGCACTGTGGGGTATCGAATCATATCTTTTCAGTTGCATGTTTAAACCTCACCCCCACGGCGCCACAATGACTCTACTGCGTTAGCCAGTATTCCTGAAGCGCAATTCCAGGCGGACCCGCAGACTCCCCGACAAGCAGAACGGGAGAGCCAGCGAGGGAGGGAAGGTGGAGGGAGGGCACGGGAGGGCGGCATCGGGTCGTCCAAATTGTCAGGTTTGGTTCAAGGGGTCCCATGGGGCCCCACGCCCCACAGCTGATGTCAACTTCTGATTTCGACACAAGAATCCAAGATTTTTCAGTTCCTGTGGCCCCAGAAATGGGTTGGGTATATTTATCCGACCCCCAAGGAGCAGGAACATCGAGGAGGAGGATTACGAGGAGGATTACGAGGAGGAGGAGGTGGATGAGGATGATGATGATGAGGAGGAGGAGGAGGAGAAGGAGGAGGAGGAGGAGGAGCTGTAGGACGAGGAGGAGGACTAGAATTAGGAGGCGGAGGAGGAGGAGGAGGAGGATTTGGATTATGATTAGGAGGAGGAGGAGGAGGAGGATTAGGAGGATTAGAAGGAGGGGGAGGAGGAGGAGGAAGAGGTTGAGTCAGGTTCGAGGGTCGAGATGCTTGAAAGTTGTTTCCCCTTTGTGGGCCCTCTAGGGGTTCTCCTCGTCGCCACGGCCGCGTTCCTTTCGAAGTTCTGGTCGAAACGCGCCCCTGGACCGAAGCAGGTCTGGGGGGCGACTTCTGAGGGGAGAGGGGTTACGAGGATGAGGAGGAAAAGGGGGAGGAAGGATAGGACGAGGAGGTGCGTAACGGGAAGAGGAACCGGAGCTTGTAACAACTTCAGGTTTATCAGCGCTACAGTTCTCAATGGCCGCTTTCTTGTGGCAGCGCCATGAGATTCTGCTTTAGCTGGCCACCCTCCAGGCATCGAGACTGTTGCAGCACCGTATCCCTCGCGATTAGCACCATTCCAGCCTTCTCAGGCCTTAGCTTTCTAGCGTGCGCATGGCCAGAGAGGTGACACTGTCGGGTGACCCAGCCACAGAATTGATAAGTCGTGCTGCTCCCAATCCCGTGAATGTATGTCTTCCTCGTTCGCCCACCCCTGTCGTATCACCAGCGAGAGACGAAAGGATTTGGACCCGTTTGAAGATGGGCTCCCCTCCCAAATAGTTTGTCGTCGGTAGTGATTCGCAATCATTCCGAATCCCGTTCCGAACCGTTGCCCTTCCATCACCATCCTCCTCTTTTTTCGAGCTCTCCCTTGTCGGCAGTTCTCCCTGCCTTCGACCCCCCCACCCAATTCACCCACCCACCGCCACTCTCCTCTCGTTCCCACCCCCTCGACCTTCGTCTGCTAATCCTGCTGCTACACCTCGGGACTCCCTTGTCATCGCCGGGCCCGTCCGTCTCCTCCCTTCTGCCGTGACTTTCTCCTGCCAAACATAGATATGTGAAAGACATGCATGTGTATATTTATATTTATCTATATATCTATATATGCACATCTGTTTGAATAGCTATATCTATATGTATATATATAGGGAGAGAGACACAAAGAGGAGAGACGGAGAGAACACAAACATCATGGCGAAAAAAAACCAACCATGCGCTACTGTGAATACCGCGTTGTGGGTACCGCGTTCGGTGGAGCTCCGTATGGGGCCACGAACCGTGTGAGGGGTGCGCCAAAATGGGCGTCGGGCGCATGTGGCCTGTGCCACTGGGGCCTTGGATGGAGCTCCGTATGGGGCCAGGAACCGTGTGAGGGGTGTGCCAAAATGGGCGTCGGGCGCATGCGGCCTGTGCCCTTGGGGCCTTCGATTGAGCTCCCGATAGTGTCAGGGACCGCGGAAGTGGGGTGCCAAAATTGGCGTCGGGCGCATGCGGCCTGTGCCACTGGGGCCTTGGGTAGAGCTCCGTATGGGGCCAGGAACCGTGTGAGGGGTGTGCCAAAATGAGCGTCGGGCGCATGCGGCCTGTGCCACTGCGGCCTTCGGTGGAGCTCCCTGTGGGACCACGAACTGTGTGAGGGGTGGGCCCACATGGGCGTCGGGCGCATGCGGCCTGTGCCACTGGGGCCTTCAGTGGAGCTCCGTATGGGGCCAGGAACCGTGTGAGGGGTGTGCCAACATGGGCGCCGGGCGCATGCGGCTTGTGTCACATGGGCCTTGGGTGGAGCTCAGTATGGGGCCACGAACCGTGTGAGGGGTGTGCCAACATGGGCGTCTGGCGCATGCGGCCTGTGGCCTTGGGGCCTTCGGTTGAGCTCCCTCTAGTGCCAGGAACCGTGTGAGTGGTTTGCCAAAATGGGCGTCGGGCGCATGCGGCTCGTCCGATATGGGGCCAGCATGCGACCTGTGCCACTGGGGCCTTGGGTTGAGCTCCGTATGGGGCCAGGAACCGTGTGAGGGGTGTTCCAAAATGGGCGTCGGGCGCATGTGGCCTGTGCCACTGGGGCCTTGGGTGGAGCTCCGTATGGGGCCACGAACCGTGTGAGGGGTGCGCCAACATGGGCGTCGGGCGCATGCGGCCTGTGCCACTGCGGCCTTCGGTGGAGCTCTCTGTGTGGGACCACGAACTGTGTGAGGGGTGGGCCCACATGGGCGTCGGGCGCATTCGGCCTGTGCCACTGGGGCCTTCAGTGGAGCTCCGTATGGGGCCAGGAACCGTGTGAGGGGTGTGCCCACATGGGCGTCGGGCGCATGCGGCCTGTGTCACATGGGCCTTGGGTGGAGCTCCGTATGGGGCCACGAACCGTGTGAGGGGTGTGCCAACATGGGCGTCGGGCGCATGCGGCCTGTGCCCTTGGGGCCTTCGGTGGAGCTCCCTATAGTGCCAGGAACCGTGTGACGGGTGTGCCAAAATGAGCGTCGGGCGCATGCGGCCTGTGCCACTGGGGCCTTGGGTGGAGCTCCGTATGGGGCCACGAACCGTGTGAGAGGTGTGCCAAGATGGGCGTCGGGCGCATGCGTTCTGCGCCACTGGGGTCTTGGTTGGATCTCCCTATGGGGCCACGATCCTTGTGAGGGGTGTGCCGAAATGGTGGGCGTGCGAAGAGCAGAGGCAGGGAGGGGAGGAGGGAGGAGGGACAGCGGGAGGTGAGGTGAGCGACGCGGGGTATTGTCTTATCAAAACGAGGACTCAACACCACAGGATGGTTGGGACGAACAGAAACAGATGACGAACGAAAGAAAGACGGAAAAAGAGAGAGAGAGAGAAAGAGACAGAGAGGCGCCCCCCCATGGAGGAAGAGGGCGGATGAGCAGGAGGAATGCGAGGAGGTGTTCTTCCTGCCTCCCGCCTCCTCGCATCCAGAATCCATTCGGGTGGCCGTCCGGCACGAGCCCAGGCTCGCCACCGGAAGAAGCCCCTGACGAGGCGAAGCTGCTGGAGCCCACTCCGGGGCCCGGGAGGCCTCCAGGAGACCTCCGGAGCAGACCTGCGAAGATCTCTCCCAAGCCCCGCGGCCGGAACAATTGTCCAGGAGATGCCGCAACAAAAAAGACGTCGAAGACCTCCCTGCCAGTACCGTGGCGTGCATGCACGCCCGTGGGCTGCAGCAGCCGTTCTGCCCGAGGTCGAGGGGCGCCAACTAGATCAGGGAGGGGGAAAACACACACCGACACGATTGATCGTCGACTCACAGGAGAACATGGGAAAGTATGAGAAGTGGGGGGGAAGGTGAGAGCCCAGAAAATATCGGAAATCAATGGGAGTGTTGGGAGTTGTGTCTATTTCTTTGTGTGTCCCAGGGCCCCTTTGATACGCCAACGTCGATCTTGGCCAGGCCCGCCTGGTGCCCAAGATCAGCGTTTCCGGCAAGTTGTCGGCAGAACGCGATCGTGCGGAGTGGCCGCCCCCCCCCCCAATCTTCCTCTTCCTTCTCCTCCTCCTCCTCCTCCTCCTCCTCCTCCTCCTCCTCCTCCTCCTCCTCTTCCGCCTCCTCCTCCTTGACAGAAGTGCGTAAGGCACCTGAGTGGGTGCCTTGACGTTGCACCCCCTTCTGCGGATGTCCTTGTCCTTGTCCTCCTCCTCCTCCTTCTCCTCCTCCTCCTCCTCCTCCTCCTCCTCCTCCTCCTCCTCCCCCTCCTCCTCCTCCTCCTCCTCCTCCTCCTCCTCCTCCTCCTCCCGTCTTTCTCCTCCTCCTCCTCCTCCTCCTCCTGCTCCTCCTCCTCCTCCTCCTACAGTGGCCGCATAAACACATAAATTCGCCGGCCCAACGGGCCAGGGCGTGCTAAGATCTCCGGTAACTGGTTAACAGTATTAACAGTATTTCTAGTTCGCGCGCGCGGGGCGGCCCCTGGGGGTCCCCGGCGAAAAGTACCCCGACCAACGCCCGGTCGCCGCCCGACGCCGCCCGACCGCCGCCCGACCAAGTCTACTCAGAGATGGTTTTCCTTCTGGGTGCGGCCTCTCAGGCTCCCCAGAGCGCGCTCAGAGTGCCCCAAGAGGCCCCCAAGACTGCCCAAGAGGCCCCCGAGACGCCCAAAGAGCGCTCGAAGACGCCGAAGATGACCCCAAGACGGCCCAAAAGGCCCCCAAGACAGCCCAAGAGGCCTCCAAGACGCCCCAAGAGCCTTCCAAGAGGCCTCCGAAGAGAGCCCCAAGAGGCCAAAATCGTTGATTGTCATTGGTTTTTTCTATGTTTTTTGTGTTCTGGCTTTTTCGGCTTCCGGACGCTCCAAGACGGCCCAAGAGGCCCCCAAGACCGCTCCAAGACGGCCCACGAAGCTCCCAAGACGGCGCCGAAACGACCCAAGAGAGCCCTCAAGACGGCCCAAGTGCCGCCCAAGACGGACCAAGAGGCCCCAAGACGGGCCCAAGAGGGACTCAGGAGGGATACCGAGAACTCAAAAATGGAGCCCTCCGTCCCAGAAGGCGCCCAGGAGGTCCCAAAGAGGCCCCAAGAGGCCTCCAAGAGGCCCCAAGATGTCGCCAAGAGGCCCCAGGAGACTCCCAGGAGGCCCAAAAGAAGCCCCAGAAGGCTTCAAACATGTCTCCCAGGCGCCCCCGAACGGCCTCTCAACAGACCCCAAGAGGCCCCCCAAAGAAGCATCTTGACGACGACTCTATTTCGCCCCATCGAGAGACGACCCCCAGGGAACTGCTTCACCATCAAAACTCCCCACGCAACGCGTCCGAACGACACCCGCCCCCAAGAGCGCAACATGGGCAACGAACACACAGACAAAAACCAGCGATGCCATATCACGGGCCGGCGGAATGAGCGAAGCGATTCAATAAGACATTGGCCTGCCAGCAGCTGCCCCGCGGAAAAGTATGATCCCCGATGGCTCCAGGGAACCTCAGAGGATCTGCGGCATACCTGAGCACCCTCAGAGATCGGCGCGGAGTGTCCCCAGAGAGTTCTCACATTTATGATCTCTCATCGCGTGTGTGTGAAGGTCAGTTGCAGGCCAAGGATAAAGATGACGAGGAGAAAGAGGATAATGACGACGACGAGGATCAGGACGAGGGCGAGGAGGAGGCGGGGGAGGAGGACGACGACGACAAAGACGACGACTACGACGACGACGACCACGACCACGACGATGAGGACGACGACGACGACAACGACGGCGACGACGAGGACGATGACGACGACGACGGCGACGACGACGACGACGGCGACGACGAGGGCGACGACGAGGACGACGACGACGACGACGACGACGACGACGACGACGACGACGACGA
>CAUYUJ010013825.1:237414-262414 GCA_963575745.1 Prorocentrum cordatum | reverse complement strand
CCTTAACCAACTTGCTGGAAAGCTGGCCCAGTCCCCAAAGGCGGGGGCGGCGAGGCGGCAGTGATGTGACTTGCCTGTCCTCTCTGCGCGGGCGCTGATCAGAGCAAGAAGCCACGAGACAGGGCACGCTCCAAGTCTTCCTGGAGGTTGCGCTGCTCCGCACGGGCTCCAGAATCGAGGGCTTCTCTAAATCCTAGAACGCATCCTGGGCCGATCCTACAGTGCCGCTTTTAATACATGCTCCGCGTGCGGTTCATGTATTGAAAAATGCAGGAAAAATTACTCCGACGGTAGGACCCCACATGAGAATCTGTTTAGCTTACCCTTTGCCCTTTCCTCCTCCCCCTGGCGGACACCCTCTCCTCTCGCCCCCTGCACTGCCCTCTCTTCCCCCTTCTATTTCTCTTCCTCCTCCTCTTTCTCCTCCTCCTCCTCCTCCTCCTCCTCCTCCTCCTCCTCCTCCTCCTCCTCCTCCTCCTCTCGCGCCACCTCCTCCTCGTCGTCGGCCTCCCCCATGCCCCTTCCCTCCTCACCCCCCTGCCTTTTCTCCATGTGCACCTCCCCTTCCCCCTCGTCGGGGCAAGCAAATCCATTTTCCTCAGCGCCGTCGCCGCCTCGGCCAGCGCGCGCGCGTCTGCCGACGGCTAGATCGCGAAACCGTCGGGACAAACCTTCGGGCTGGGCCGTAGGCTCCCGCTCGAGACTTCCTCCATATTCAGGTCTCAAGAGCCCAAAAGTGACGACAGTTGCACGTTGCGGATGACCCGCTCGGATTCGAACACGAAGTGCGGGCCCCATAGGGAGGAAGCTCCCGCCTGAGACTTCCTCGCAATTCACTCACAGACGAGGCTCCCGCTCGAGGCTTCCTCCATATTCAGGTTTCAAGAGTTCAAAAGTGACGACAGTTGCACGTTGCGGATGACCCGCTCGGATTCGAACATGAAGTGTGGGCCCCATAGGGAGGGGGCTCCCGCCTGAGACTTCCTCACAATTCACTCACAGACGAGGCTCCGCTCGAGACTTCCTCCATATTCACGTCTCAAGAGCCCAAAAGTGACGACAGTTGCACGTTGCGGATGACCCGCTCGGATTCAAACATGAAGTGCGGGCCCCATAGGGAGGGGGCTCCCGCCTGAGACTTCCACACAATTCACTCACAGACGAGGCTCCCGCCTGATACTTCCTCCATATTCAGGTCTCAAAAGCACCAAAAAGTGACGACAGTTACACGTTGCGGATGACCCGCTCGGGTTCGAACATGAAGTGCGGGCCCCATAGGGAGGGGGCTCCCGCCTGAGACTTCCTCAACATTCACTCACAGACGAGGCTCCCGCTCGAGACTTCCTCCATATTCAAGTCTCAAGAGCCCAAACGTGACGACAGTTGCACGTTGCGGATGACCCGCTCGGATTCGAACATGAAGCGCGGGCCCCATAGGGAGGGGGTTCCCGCTTGAGATTTCCTCACAATTCACTCACAGACGAGGCTCCCGCTCGAGACTTCCTCCATATTCAGGCCTCAAGAGCCCAGAAGTGACGACAGTCACACGTTGTGGATGACCCGCTCGGGTTCAAACATGAAGTGCGGGCCCCATAGGGAGGGGGCTCCCGCCTGAGACTTCCTCACAATTCACTCACAGACGAGGCTCCCGCTCAAGACTTCCTCCATATTCAAGTCCCAAGAGCCCAAAGGTGACGACAGTTGCATGTTGCGGATGCCCCGTTCGGATTCCAACACGAAGTGCGGGCCTCATAGGGAGGGGGCTCCCGCTTAAGACTTCTTCACAATTCACTCACAGACGGGTCTCCCGCCTGATACTTCCTCCATATTCAGGCCTCGAGAGCCCAAAAGTGACGACAGTTACACGTTGCGGGTGGCCCGCTCGGATGCAAACGTGAAGTTCGGGCCCCATAGGGAGGGGGCTCCCGCCTGAGACTTCCTCGCAATTCACTCACAGACGAGGCTCCCGCTCGAGACTTCCTCCATATTCAGGTCCCAAAGCTCAGAAGTGAGGACAGTTGCACGTTGCGGATGACCCGCTCGGATTCGAACATGGAGTGCGGGCCCCATAGGGAGGGGGCTCCCGCCTGAGACTTCTTCGCAATTCACTCACAGACGAGGCTCCCGCTCGAGACTTCCTCCACATTCAAGTTTCAAGAGCCCAAACGTGACGACAGTTGCACGTTGCGGATGACCCGCTCGGGTTCAAACATGAAGTGCGGGCCCCATAGGGAGGGGGTTCCCGCCTGAGACTTCCTCACAATTCACTTACAGACAAGGCTCCCGCCTGATACGTCCTCCATATCCAGGCCTCAAGAGCCCAAAAGTGACGACAGTTACACGTTGCGGATGACCCGCTCGGATTCAAACATGAAGTGCGGGCCCCATAGGGAGGGGGCTCCCGCCTGAGACTTCCTCACAATTCACTCACAGACGAGGCTCCCGCTCGAGACTTCCTCCATATTCAAGTCTCAAGAGCCCAAAAGTGACGACAGTTGCACGTTGCGGATGACCCGCTCGGATTCGAACATGAAGCGCGGGCCCCATAGGGAGGGGGCTCCCGCTTGAGATTTCCTCACAATTCACTCACAGACGAGGCTCCCGCCTGATATTTCCTCCATATTCACGCCTCAAGAGCCCAAAAGTGACGACAGTTGCACGTTGCGGATGACCCGGTCGGATTCAAACATGAAGTGCGGGCCCCATAGGGAGGGGGCCCCCGCCTGAGACTTCCTCGCAATTCACTCACAGACGAGGCTCCCGCTCGAGACTTCCTCCATATTCAAGTCTCAAGAGCCCAAAAGTGACGATAGTTGCACGTTGCGGATGACCCGTTCGGATTCGAACAGGAATTGCGGGCCCCATAGGGAGGGGGTTCCCGGCTGAGACTTCTTCACAATTCACTCACAAACGAGGTTCCCGCCTGATATTTCCCCCATATTCAGGCCTCAAGTCAGCCAGTAGTGATGATGATGATGATGATGATGATGATGATGATGATCGTTCGATGCCGATGATGGTGAGTGATCGTGGGATGGTGATGGTGATGCTGATGGCGATGATGATGATGAGTGGGGAGTGATGGTGATGGTGATGATGATGCGGAGGAGGAAGCAAAAAGGAGCAGAAGAGAGGGAGGAGGAGGAGGAGGAGGAGAGATCCTGCGCGGAGGGTGTGCAGAGAAAACAAGAACCCCACTTAGGATGTGGGGAACAACGATGAGTTCATGCATAACTTGATTCATACATCGACCATGTAAAAACACATCTTGTGCTTTAAAAATCCGATGTAATAAAAACTGCCCTGTTTCATGGCATCATTCGCCCCATGCCAGCACTCCTGCTCCCTGCTCATTTTCCCCCCCGCCCTTTGGATCCGCATGTTTCTTCTCTGCGCTCGCGGCGTCGCCCGCGCCCCCGCCCTCGGGCACCCCCTCCGTGCCCTGCTTCGCTGTGCTCCTCCTCCCCATCCACCCCTCGTCCACTCGAAGTGTCCAGGGCCCCCAAGGAGCTGAAAACGCCTGCCCTTACCACTTCGATCCTCCTCCTCCTCCTCCTCCTCCTCCTCCTCCTCCTCCTCCTCCTCCTCCTCCTCCTCCTCCTCCTCCTCCTCCTCCCCTAACCACTTCGATCCTCGATGCTGCGCTTTTCCCTCCTCATCATCTTCCTCGTCCTCCTGCCTCGCGGTCTGCCGTGCGCCGGGGGCGTGCGCGAAAACAGAGAGACCTCTCCAGCCTGCGCCGTTTAGCCACCCCGCCAAGGACTCCGCGGCAGGGGCGCGGGGGGGGCAGGCGAGGAAGAGGGGGAGGGGGAGGGGCCAGGAGGACATTGCATTGTGGGGGACACGGAGGAGGAGGAGGAGGAGGAGGAGGAGGAGGAGGAGCAGGAGGAGGAGGAGGAGGAGGTCCGTAGCCATTTTGGCTCAAGGCCATATCGGGGAACCCCGTCTCAAGTGGCCTTGCCCGCCGCGCGCGCGAGACCCTGGAGACGCCCCGTTGGACAGGGGTTCTCTGCTTTCTTTCTTCATTCTATATACATCCGTGTACGGTTGTGTCCGCCCTCGGGCGGCACCGGAGACCTGTGCAGCCATTCTTCCTCCCGCGCGATGGATCGGCGGAACTTCCCGTGGCGCAGAAATGCCGCTGCAGCCTGGGATGAGTGGGAGGATGGCGTCGGGAAAGGTGGTAAGAGCGGCCGTGGTCGAGGTGCTGGGCGAGGGGGCAAGCCTTCGGCCCGAGCAGCGTCTCCACGTCGCCAGCCTTCCCGCACGCGAGATGGACACCAGCAGCAGTCTACGCACTCCGAAGGGGGTGGGCAACAGCAGAGATGGACGTGTGTTCTCTGCGGGTGCAAGAAGAACCTCGGCAAGTACGAGTTTTGCAAGCACTGCCATGAATGGCGTACGGAAGCTCCCACTGATGTGTCGGCTCTGGCTTTGCCTCAGCCTGCTGGTGGGAGTCATGAGCGACGCGGCTCGCGAGGTGCAGCCAGGCGGGCTCTCTCTGCCCAAGGCGGGGGTCAGGGACAGCCAGTGCCGCCGCTGTATGACGCCAGCGGCAAGCCTGGGCCCACGATTGACGAGCTGGAGAACTTCGTGGGGCTTGCGGAGAAGCTGGGTGACAAGCACACCGCGGCCAAGTATCGTGCACAGCTTGAGGAGTTGCGACGCGGGCCGGAACTCACGGTACAGGAGAGGGCCCAGCGGACACATGGCAGAGTGCAGCAGCTCGAGGAGATGCTGGCAACGGAGGTCGACAAGCTCGAGATGTACCAAGGGTGGGTCAGCGTGCAGTCCAAGTGTGTGCGCGTGCTGGAGCAGTCCTTGCAGGAGGCCGACGCGGAGTATGCGAAGTTCGCGTCCGAGTCGGCGACCACAGTGGCAAAGGAGAAGGATCCAGGCCATCCTGCAGCTGGGAAGCTCACGGAGGCCAAAGTCTCCTTGGCGGACGTCGTCGACGGCGCCCAGGACGTGGCCAGCTTCATCGACTTCGACAGCTTCTTCAAGGTCGGCGACGAGTTCGAGGTGTCGACTGAAGACGCACGTGAGATCGAGTCGCGGAAGGAGCAGCTCAGGCAGCATATGCAGTCAGTCACGCGTGGCCTGTTCAAGTCAGCAATGGACAAGGTGGACAGCATCAAGTCGGATCATGCAGCGCGCCTTACGCGGCTGGCGCGCAAGCGTGCCCGACGAGAAGGTGAGCCTACGCCAGTGGCACCTGATGAGAAGGCAAAAGATGGCACGAGTACTGGAGTGGATCGTGGAGAGGAGCCAGGCCAGCACATCCCAGATGCGAATTACCACAACGCCTTCCTGCCGTCGCAAGGGGAGGCGTCAGCAGGCCCTGCGCAAGGGGCGTCAGCTGCCGCGGCAGCAGATGGTTGCGGCCCTGCGGGACCTTCGCAAGGGGCGGCGCCTGCAGCGAAGCCAAAGGCCAAGCCGAAGGTCTCCTTCGCGCCCCCCCCCCCCCCAAACGTCCGCACTCGTACGCAACGTGCGCCGGGGGAAGCGGGCGGCCGAGATGCTGGTGGCAAGGCAGATGGCGGCAAGTGTGGCGATTGACTCCCCCCCGTCGGTCGCGGCGGTGTCCGACGACCTGGGCTCCGAGGATACCGACGGGGGGGGCGCGTACATGTGCGACATAGACGGCTGCCTGTACCGGCGCGGCTACTGGAAGGAGGCGGAGCTCGAGCGAGACATCGCCGAGGCGGCGGCGCTGGGCGCCCCTTCACTCACCCCCGCAGACTGCCCCCCGTGGGCAGAGCCTCCCTTGCTAGTCTCACGTCAGAGACTGGCGCGTGAAGACGGCGCAGAGGAGGCTCGGGTGCACTCACCCTCGGGGATCGGCTTGGGGGCAGAGATGGGGAACGACAGCGACGATTTCGGTAGGTGTACTGAGCCTTCCCCTGCAGGATCCGTTGCAGCTTGCCCTGTTTTTGCAACCTCTGGCCCTGGGTCTTGGGGAAGGGTCCCGCAGGACGGACCCCTCGTCGCCAGATGCAGGGAACGGCTCCTAACAAGATTTCATTTACCTCAGCTGGTGGAGCCAGTTGAGCCTTCGGTCTCGGGCAGCAGCGAGCCTGAGGCCGAGGGGGAAGCGGTCGCAGCTGCCAGCTTGAATCGGCCTGTCCTCTCTGCAATTGCACAGCCTGATGCCCCCTTGGAACCTCACGAGGGGACGATGGCGAACAAGAGCAAGAGGCTCCGACTTGAGACCTGCAACTGCACTTCGCTCGCGCCCCTGAAGCGATATCTGAAAGCCGAGACCAGTGCGTCGCTCATCTGCGTCCAAGAGCTCATGCTCAAGGCCACCGACAGGGCCGAGACCGAGGCCTCGCTCAAGAAGATTGGGCGGTTGGCTCGCCTGCGCCCGTCCATCGCGACGGACGCTGGAGGACTGTCGTGCGGGGTTGGAATTATGGTTCGAAACAACATCGGGGTTGGGGACATTCCCAAAAGCCGTGCCCTCCCCGCCCCCCACAGGTGCGCCCTTGTTTGGGTGAATGCTTCTGTGCCAGGGGGGGTTATCCTCGGCAGCGCGCACCTTCCTCAAGGGGCCCCCCTCGGCGAAGATGGGCGTCACCTTCTGGCCAGATTGGGGGGGGGGGGCGCTGCGTAGGCTTGGGCTTCCCTTCATCATCGGAAGGGGATTGGAATTGCGAGCCCTCGGCCCTTCGAGAGTCGGGTTGGGTCGAGCGTCTCGGGGGGCAGATTGTGGCGCCAACGGTTTCCACTTGTCGCTCCGTCGCCAAGCGGTGGAAGACCATTGACTTTTACGTTTGCTCGGCTGCGTTGGCGCCGACCCTTTCTGACATTGGCAGGAGCGAAGATGCCGCCACCAGCCCGCGCTGGCCGATCGGCGTCACCCTAAAAGGGAACCCCCGTTTGGACAAGGTCTGGGTTCTGCCTCGGCCTGCCCCCTTGCCTCGGGACGTCCCCCCTGGGCCCAGAGAGGCCCCGCCTGACTACCAGGCTGTGTTAGCGCGGGCTGAGGAAGGGGTTCGGCCATCGATCTGGACGGTTGCTTCGGAGTTTTCTTGGATAAGCTTGAACGGGAGCTTGGCTCCATCTAGCAGGTCCAGGATGACAAGTAGTTCGGCCGAGGCAAGCAGAAACGTTTGAAGCAAGCCCCCGCCCTCCGAACCTCAGGAGGTGCGTTCCCTCTCGGGTGTCCTCAGTCTCGAGGGCGGGGGAAAGTGAGCATTCTCCTTCACGAGCTGTGCCACCTGAGAGCCAAGGAAGACTCCTGGGGGCTGCCTGAATCGTCCAGGATCATATGTAAAAGCATGCGAGGACCTGTCAGCCTTAGGAACGACGAGGAATGGCTGAGCTGGAAGTCGCTGTTCCCAGACGTCCTGCTCGCCTGTTCGGTCCAGGACTTGGATGCGCTCAAGAGGGAGGCCACCGAGATAGCGGATAGGCTCGAGCGCCAGTTCAAGTCGGCTCGGGGAGAACGTTGGAGAGGTTGGGTCCAGGAGGCTGTTAGCAACGGGGGTGGAGCTGCCCATAAATACAGTAAGGCCCCCATCGGATGGCAACCAGCGTCGGCCAGGCCAGGTCCCCCCCCCCCTGGGCCAGGGGCCCTCATGGGCCACATGCGAGGAATCTGGGAGGAGGTCTGGACCCAGCCCGCTGAAGCGTCACATTTCCCCGGCGCCATCCTCTTTTTGGACCATCATATTCGCAGCTTGCGCGCGCAAGGGCACGAGTGCGCTGCGGCCCCTGCCAGAGCGTCGGTGAGGGATGTCAGGGGCGCCGCTCGCCGATTTCAGAGGCGCACGGCGCTTGGGTCGGACACGATCCACCCTCGGGACCTGGCCCTGGTTTGCGATGAGGCGCTCGAGACTTTGTGTGCGATCTGGCAGTGGAGTGAGGCCATAGGTCGCATTCCAGTGCAGCTCGCGCTCATGTTCACGGCGCTCCTTCCCAAGCCTGACGGGGGATTCAGACCGATCGGGCTGCTGCCAGGGATCTGCAGGGTTTTTGGCAAAGTCACGCGTAGAGAGGCGGTGGCCTGGGAGCGCAACCAAAAAAGGACGTACCACTACGGTTCGGCTGGCAAGAGCTGCGAGCGTGCGGTTTGGGAGCAACCGCGAGCCACCGAGTGTGGTACGTTGGTCGGGATCGGGGCGGCTGCGGCCCTGGTTGACCTGACGAAAGCCTACGAGAAAGTGCTGCACATCCTTTTAGCCCATGCGGCTATACGCCATGAGTTTCCTCTGGTCAGGTTGCGTCTGTTGCTCGCTATGTATCAGGCCCCCAAGTTTCTCCAGATGGGGCAGGTCATGTCGGGTATCATTAACGCGGGCCAGGGGATCATCGCGGGATGTGCCTTCGCGGCCAGTCTGATGAAACTCGTCCTGCCCACCCCCATCGATGCTATGATCGTCCACTGGCCGAGCACGCGAGTGTTTAACGTGGTGGACGACATCACTTTGTTCGCGGCTGGTGCGACAGCCCACCTTGGTCGGCGGCTTGGGACCGCGGCCCGATACCTTCTCAGCCAGCTCCAGGGGCTCCACTTGGTGATTTCCAAGGACAAGGGAGTGGCCATGGTGACGCATGCCGAAGTTGGGAGAGAGGTGGGCACTATGATCAAAGGGTGGGGGGGTCAGGTTTGTAAGGCCACCAAAAACCTCGGGGTTGATTTTACCCTCAAAAAACAACAACGGAGTGTTAAGGTCCAGAAGAAACGAGTTGCCCCCCTCAAGCCACGTATGAGGAGGTTTCAAGGTTTGCGCTCCTCGTTCCGCGGTGCCGCCAAAGTCGCTAAGGCTGGAGGCGTGCCCACGGTGATGTATGGCAGTGCTGTGATGGGCATGGCTGACGCCAAGTTGCGCCAAGTTAGGTCGCTCTTGGGCCAGGCCGTCTTCGGAACCCCCAAAGGTATATCCAGGACCATTGAGTTTCAGCTTGGAGGGGACCCCAAGACGGACCCAACCTTTGCGGCCAACGCCGCGCCCCTTCTGATGCGGTGCCAGGCGCTGCATGGAGACTGGGCGCCTAGAGCTCAGATGCGCAAGAGTTTTGAAGCCTTCTTGCACACCCCTGGGTTCGGCTGGGGGCAGGTCACTGGGCCTGCTGGTGCGGTGCTGTGCACGCTTCGTCGCCTCGGCTGGACGGTGCGAGGATACTGCGATTGGGTGACGGACCGAGGGATTCCGATTGACCCCAGTGTGCTTGGAAAGAGATCTCTCAAGACCTTGATCGAGCTCTCTACGCAGATGGAGCTGGTCCAGTCCATTGGGCGTAAAGTGGACGGGCTGGCTTCGGTGCCCCTCTTGGGGCCGATCGTCCAGAATCTGTCCAAGCTCCGAGCTCAGGGTCGTGGTCTTGGGGCTGTCATGGTGTCAGGCGTCGTGGCTGGAGGCTACGCGACGCAGCAGAGTCTCTTTGTGGGCCGCCGTGTCCTGAATCCGCTTTGTAAGTGGTGCGGCGGGCCCACTGGCACCCCAAAGCACAGGTTTTTCGACTGCGATGGCAGCCGTGCGGTTCGCGAGAACCTCGGCCTTGAAGATTTCCTGGCCCTGGGTCGCGAAAAAGGTGACGAAGACCCTGGCACGACCAGGGCGTTATTTCCCAGTCCCGAATGGAGGTGGCCACCCCCCCGTGTTGATTCCAGCTTCCAGTGGATGGTCTACCCCCCCTCTGGGACCCTGGACACTGGCTTGGTCTGCTTGGATGGTTCTGCGGTGGACCCCGACTGTGACTTGTTCGCCCGTGCGGGGTGGGGGGCGGTGGCCGTTGACTTGGGGGGAAACGTTATTGGGTCGATCTATGGTCATCTCCCCCACCCGCTCCAATGGGCGGGCGGGGGGGAGGTTCATGCGTTTCTCATGGCTCTTAGGCGCCTGGGGGCGTGTGAAACGGAGTTCATGACGGACTGCAAGATGGTCCTGGATATTTGGGCCTTAGGACCAGACCAGGACCTCACCAATGTGGCGTTCAGCGAGATCTGGTGCGACATTTTTGCCAGGGCTCGGGCTGTGGGGCTGCAGAACATCCGTGTGAGTAAGATTAAGAGTCACCTGTCTCGGGGCCAGGCTCTGGATCGTGGGGTTCCGTATTGGGCCTGGGCTGGGAACCGAGAGGCGGACCGTCTTGCTCGGATAGGTGCTGAGTTGCAGCCCCACAACCCTGAAAGTGCGGAGGCTTATGCATGTCCAGGAAGCGCTCGTGGCCCAGGGGGTGTGCCTCATCCACGAGACGATGAGGCACCTATCAAAGCTCGGCCTCCCAGATGTCGAGAAGGTACGAGCGAGGATCAAGTGCAAGCCGAATCACCTCGAGTTGGTGCCAGATGCTCTTGGACACCAGCTGAGCCGAGTGGATAAAAAGGGGCAAGTATCGGTGTGCACGGTGCGGAGAGGCAGGCAGTAGGATAGGAATCTGCAAGGTGCCGTGCCGTGGCGTGCCGAGGGTCGCTCGGTCGGCCCACCCCTCCCACCGTTTGTACCTGGGGGGTGGCCGTATCGTGTGGTGCGCGCGGTGCGGGGCGTTCGGGGCCCAGCGTTCGCAGTTTCTGCGTGAGGTGTGCTTGGGCCGCCCCCGTAATAAGGACGCCTCTCAGAGCTTGAGGAAGCTCCGCCGAGGTGTCGATCCGTCTTCGGGCCGAGAATTCGGTCGGTCCGAGCCGCTCTCCAATGTGTGCTGAGAGCGAGGGGAGAGCGAGGCGCTGCCTGTCGTCGTCGTCGTGTCCTGCCCATCTTCCTCCACGGCAGCAACAAGTACGGCTTTCAGGCGCGCGCACCCGCTGTCTCTCTCTCTCTCCCTTTTTGTCTGGTGCTCACATGTTTCACGCTTGCGCGAGGGATGTGATCATGATCGCAGAAGGTCGCAGAAGGAGGACGAGGGGGAGGGGGAGGAGGAGGAGGAGGAGGAGGAGGAGGAGGAGGAGGAGGAGGGCGAGGAGGAGGAGGAGGAGGAGAGGAGGAGGAGGAGGAGGAGGAGGAGGAGGAGGAGGAGGAGGAGGAGGGCGAGGAGGAGGAGGAGGAGGGGGAGGAGGAGGAGGAGGAGGAGGAGGAGGAGGAGGAAGGAGGAGGAGGAGTTGGAGGATGGGCAGGAGGTGGGAGGAGGGAGGAGGGAGGAGGGAGGAGGGAGGAGGAGGAGGAGGAGGATGGGCAGGAGGAGGAGGTGGTGGTGGACGAGCTGGGCAAGGAGGAGCGGGAAGGGGAGGGCGAGGAGGATCGGGCAGGGAAGCCGCAGGGGGCGCACGGGGCACACGGACGTGTTTCGGCTGCGGCCGGGGCCATCCTTTGGTATGCCCCTGCGTGCGCGCTCGTTTTGCTCACCACCCACCGAACCACCCCAACCCAACCCGAAGGCCCAAATTTATCCTCGATTTCCAGTGGGGGGGGGGGGTCGGGGAACATTTTGAAAACCAAAAAAAAAAAAATGGACCCGTTCCCCCCCCCAAACCCGAAATTCGGGTCAGATTCGGGCCTTCGGGTTGGGTTGGGGTGGTCTGGTAGGTAGTCTTTTGCGATCTGGGCACTTCTGCCAATTCGAAGTTCGTTTCTTGAGCAATCACAGCCATCATAAGTATGATTCACACTAGATATATACAGTCGGGGCGCTGAAGAAGGAACCCTTTTCGTTGGGGAGGGGCTCGGTGTTCCGTGATTGCTACACGGCCTGCCTCGGGTTTCCCTCATGGTTTCGATGGGAAGTCGAAGTTGAACTTATGGTAAAAAAGGGGCCTCGTTCCTTATTTAGGGTTCCTTAGGTCAACGCCCCGACTGTACGCGCTCGCTCGATTTGCGGTCTGGGCACTTCTGCCTATTAGAATTTCGTTTCTTGAGCAATCACAGCCATCATACGTATGATTCACACTAGATGTATACAGTCGGGGCGCTGAAGAAGGACCCCTGTTCGTTGGGGAGGGCCTGGGCGTCCCTTGATTGTTTTACAGTTTGCCTTGGGGGTTCCTGTGGGGTTCCCATGGGAAATCGAAGTGTATCTCATGGGAAAAATGGGCCTCGTTCCTTATTTAGGGTTCCTTAGGTCAACGCCCCGACTGTACGTGCACGCTCGTTTTGCGGTCTGGGCACTTCTGCCAATTCGAATTTCGTTTCTTGGACAATCACAACCATCATACAGTATGATTCACACTAGATGTATACAGTCGGGGCGCTGAAGAAGGACCCCTGTTCGTTGGGGAGGGGCTCCGTGATCCTTAATTGTTTCGCAGTGTGCCTCAGGTTTTCCTTGGGTTTTCGATATGCAATCGAAGTTCAACTTATGGAGAAAAAAAGTGGCCTCGTTCCTTATTTAGGGTTCCTTAAGTCAACCCCCCCACTCTACGTGCGCGCTCGTTTTGCGGTCTGGGCACTTCTGCCAATTCGAATTTCGTTTCTTGGACAAACACAGCCATCATACAGTATGATTCGCACTAGATGTATACAGTCGGGGCACTGAAGAAGGACCCCTGTTCGTTGGGGAGGGGCTCTGTGTTCCTTAATTGTTTCGCAGTTTGCCTCAGGTCTTCCTTGGGTTTTCGATATGCAGTCGAAGTTCAACTTATGGAAAAAAGGGGCCTCGTTCCTTATTTAGGGTTCCTTAGGTCACCCCCCCCCCCCCCCCACGTGCGCGCTCGTTTTGCGGTCTGGGCACTTCTGCCAATGAGGATTTCGTTTCTTAAACCATCACAGCCATCATAAGTACGGTAGAGGGAAACAGTTACTGAGCACTCCCCCTCCCCACGAACTCAATGTTGGCACGCGCGGGGGAGACTGCGGTCGAAGTGCATCTCATCAGACCCACCGCCAACTTTGAACATTGGGGGGAGGGGGAGGCGTTGACGGATGAATGTGGCATGTGTTCGCTAATTTGTTCCGAGGCTTGTATGATTCACACTAGATGTATACTGTATCAGAAAAAGGCCTGACCGCAGGTGGTTCATTATTGATCGATGCGTTTACTCAGGTTGCGCGCGCACTAGTGTTACGCAGCACTGTAACTAAAGTACGCAATCATGATGGAACCCACGAGCGATGTACAATTTTTCATGTGCAGGTTACGTTCAGTTCGCTTCTTTCATGAACACGCTCGAGTTACATCCATGGTTTGTTGGTTCGCTTGTGTGTTTGATGCAAAGGTGCGCTGCGCATGACGGCCGTGTTATGTATTTCTAGTTTCGGGCTGGTTTCCCCATAATTGCGTGTTGTTGTTTGTTCAGCTGATGTCAGGACATGATCAGCACAATTCTCACAAGCGAATGGTGAATATGCATTTTGTCATTTTCATTCTGGACTTCGACATGAGATATGAGATCAGCTGTTTTAAAACCGGGTGCGTTTCTTATTTCGCGCGCGCTCAGGATAAGACAAGCATTTTTGATAGCATGTCATATCGCGTTGTGCCCCAAAGTCCAAGCGACATAACGCGTGATCATCATTCAGTCGTCGGTGTTATGTTGGGCATGTCTTTCATTCATCCAATGCGAGTGCGCGCCCTTATGTGAGCCTTTGATCATGCATCACAGGCTCACCCGAGGGCAGCATAAAACAAACGTAAAAGAGATTCATAGTCGGCCAGATCATGTTGGGTCATGTTGGCCTCCCCGCCCCGGTGCTATTCTCCGAAGTTCAGGTGATTATCCAAAACCCCACTGGATAATCCCCGCAGGCGCTTGAGCAATAGAGTGGACACCGCACTGCGCAACACACATGACGAAAGTAATTGCGATGGGGTCCACCCCTAGCCCAAGACACACCCACATGTGGACGCAAGATGCCGGATAACGCCTCATCCCTCCCCCCGCAAAAACACGAGCGAGAAGGAGCGAGAGAGAGAGAGGACACACGGAAACAACAGCGAACCACACACACGGTGGCGCGAGGGCCCCGAGGAAAGGGGCTCTGCGTGTCGCAGGCCGGTATCTTTCGCACGTCTTTCGACTTGGGCAATGTACAACAAACTGCACATCAGCAGCACATGGGCCAGAGCCCCGAATCGTCAGGGGTAGCTCGGGTCAGGGCTAACTCGGGTTCGTTTTTCGGGAATCCGAACCCGACTTACCCCGGACCCGAGTTACCCCGGATAACTCGGGCGCCCAAATGGGGCACGGACCAATTGTATCAACAGACCGTTGTTCGGGCAATTGTCGATCCCATCCGCCTCGAGCCCTTGATCGGGCTCATACGGCGGGGCAGCCCGCCGTTAGCACGTCCAGAGTCCATGTGCAGTTTGAAAACAAGGCGATTTCCCATGACCCTACTGCATCTGGCCATGTGCTTGAGGCGCCAGCGACTAAAGCGACAGAGCCGAGGACACCCCATCCCTTCGATCAGGCTCGGTTGGTCCCACCTTTCGTTGTAGACTCAGGCCGACATCCCGGCCGCACGCGGCGCAGGAGTCTTAGTGTAAGGTTGCCGCCGTTGCAATGGTCCAAACGCTGAGCCGACTGATATCCAGCGGCCAACAGCAGGCAGTACAGGAGCAATGTGGAATGTTCGAACAACACCAAGGGGCAAACCGTCATCTGTTGCCTTCGTCCTCTCACGGAGTTCGCAAGTGCCGCAAGCGCTGCACATGCACGGCAAGCCCAGAGTGTAGACCTTGAGGCTCGCGCCGTCATTGGCGACATCGCGCCAGCAAGTGCACAAACCAGAAAGACGGACCAACGAGTGACGGACCACGGGGTAGCACGCTTGGTCGAGCGTATCACGCAGCCAGAGAAAAAACAACAAAAAAACAAAAAAAATGCAAACACCAGCGATTGCAAGCCGTGGAGCAAATTGAAATGCGGCAGCTCCTCCAAACACTAGAGAAACGTGCCTCGGCGTTGGGGCAGACGAATAACGAGTCAACTCAGCAAATGGAGCTCGCCGCCACAATTCGGGCTCACACGGAAGGTGGAGCTTCCGAATTCGCGCGCATGATGCAAGGCATTCTGTCGACGCTCGCGTGCACCCAGGAGAGATTGGATAGTGCAGTGGATTTCCCCCCGTGAACAGCGACGCGATTGGCAGACAAGAGTCTTTGCTGCTCTAAAAGCAGGGCGACACGCAGGGTCTGCAAAATAGAACTTACGTGCACGAAGTTGTCGGCGCCAGTCTGACCAAACAGGCGACAAAACAGCAGCGATCTCACGATTGCCAATGTGGACAGGATTCGCAACGAAGTCGCATCATCACTGGGTCGGATCGAAGCCAGGCTGTATAAATTGTCGCGAAACTTTTGCTGATCTGGGTCGGCAGTCCTCGCCAGCCGCCAGGCACATAAGCCCTTGCGGGGAAACGGCCGTGGGCAACATTACCCCGGCGAGGGAATTGGTGGATTGGAAAGTCGCTGGCGACGCCCATCTTCCGACAACTGATGCACGTTCAGAGACGGAGCAGAACGCGCCGGGGAAACCCGATGCTTTGCAACCCGCGGCGGCGCAACCTGCCTCCGAGGCTGCGGATCAGCCGCCCGGCAGCGCGCCGGCATCTGCGCCACCGATGCCGCGGCCACCCGTCGAGCGGGCGCCTGCCCTGCAGCGGCGCGACCAAACGGCGACTCCCAACCGCCCGACGCAGGACAACAGTTGAATGCAGGATCTGCGGGCGCAATCCCCAGATGCTCGGCGGCGCCGACCCGACGGGCCCCCGCCGTGCGAGATAGATCGACCAGGAATGGGCGGGGAGCCACCAAATGACCGCCAGTCTGCAGCTGAGGGGGGCGCGAACAAAAAATCGTGAATACGGATAGCAATGACAAGGAAGCAGACCGCGACTTGTTCAGAGCCCCGCCGCCAGTCGGTTGCCGCGGAGAATAGAAAAACTTGATGCGCGCGAGGCGGCCCGCTCGTCTCCGGGCGCGACCGGCGCGGCAGTCAGATGGCATCGCGAGGCCGAGGGCGATGCGACGCGCGCGGGGATTTCGCTGACAGCGACGACTTCGACGCAGCGGATGCAGAACTCGCATGGCGCGCAGCGGGGCCTTGAAGAGCGACGATCTGAAAGGGCGGGCCCAGTTCGCAAAGTGGAAGTCAGAGCTCGCGACTGCCCGGTAAAGGGGGCGGCGGGATCTCCTCGCAACAAAGCAATAAAGGAGCGGCGCAGTCTCGTCGAAGCGGCCTGCTGCATCTTGGACCCCCCCCCGCGTCGAGACTGCCGGCGTCGATGCGCTTGTCAACAGTCTCCGTGAGTTAGTTGTTTTTTCCGAGGAATGGTTTGCTATTTATTTGGGGTCGCACCTGTGCCCGCGGAAACGGCTTTGGAAGCCCAGTTTCCATCGCGCGCGGAACGCCGTCGAGATGCGGGAATCGGCATGGGAACGCACTATCGAATGGGGCGGGGCGGCCCCGCTGCAGATCTCCGCGCGGCGACTCGACGCCGCCGTTGGATGCCCGCGAAACCGCCCTCCAAGCATGCCGGGCGGCAAGAGCGCTGTCGCGGCGGGGCGATCTTGCGCTGGCAAGCATCAGAAGTTTTGGCCGTCCCACGCCGGGGATGGAATGGGCCTGGCTGCGAGGGCCCGCGGGGCTGCAGGCGCAGCGACCTGCGCGCCGTGGGCCGCGTTGACCGGTCGGGCGCCGCGCGGGCCGAGGTCGGTCGAAAAGCCGCGACGAAGTCGCGCTCCTCCTCCCGAGCGCCGACCAGGGGCGCGCAAGCAGATTGATGGGCGTTGCGTTTGCAAGTGGCATGGAAATAGCAGCCGTTCTCCAAGCGGGGGCAGACGCCAGCCCCCTGGCAGAGAGAACGCGAGGCAGAGCGCCACCAGCCAACGAGGGCAAGGGCAGCCCATCAACCAATAGTCCCGGCCGAGGTAAGCGCCCTTGGGCGGGTGCGAGAGCGGCCCGAGGGGCCGCGAGCAGAATCCGAGATCTGGAGGAGAAAACGCCTGCAGTCCGTGGCCTCGCAGCGCGCCCCCATCGATGTGCAGGGCGCGTCCGCAGACGGCGTTCCTCGAGTCGCAGGGCCCGCGCTGGGGAAGCCTTGCGAGGGAAATCCTGCCGGTTCTGACCACGGCGGCCCTAGCGGCCCGTGCTACAGAAGCGACCGCGGCGATGCCAGCAGGGCAGAGAAACGTGCCAAACTATTATTCTGTACCACTTAGCCGGCAAAGTCGCTCATGGAGACGAGACTCACGCCTATCCAGCGACTGCGCTTCAGGAGCGAAGTTGGCGCATCCGAGATCCAAGGAAACACGCTGCCGGCGAATTGGATTCGGGAGAAAAAAGGCTCATCTTTGGTGACAGGGTGAGGCGGCCAAGGCCTGTTGGAGACGCCGGACTGCGTCACTTCAGTTCGTTCGCACACGAAGTTGAGGCTGTCGCTCGCGAAGCAGACCGTCAAAATGAGGCCAAAATCCAGAGTAGTGGCGCGCGCGACAGGTACAGCAGCGGTCGCGCGCGATCACTGGGGGTTCAGGACAACGCGCAGCGCCCCACTTGTCCTGCAAGCTGGTTAAGACACCGGGCCACTTGCCAACGGCCACAGAACGCGTCGCCGTAGAAGTCCTGCCGCGCTTGCCTGGTCCTGCGGCGCCTCGCCCTCGCAAGCCGCTTCCCAGGCCGTTGCAGAGCTCCCGGCACCGCGACTGGCGCGGGGGTATTTGGGGCGATTGTACAGACCTGTCTGCCCAGGAGGCTTGGGGAGCGAAGCGTGCAAGGGGTGCGCCCAAATTCTGCGGGGGAACGCATGCGAACCGCGCCATTGGAGCCTTCGGTGGAATTCCCTATGGTGCCACGACACGTGCGAAGGGGCGTGCTGCAATTGCGGGGGAGGCGCATGCGAACGCTGCCGCGTGGGACTTCGGTGGAGTTCCCTATGGAGCCGCGATGCTCGTGAGGGGCGTGCCGATATGTGGCGGGGGGGCGCATGCGAATTTTGCCAGCGGGGAGTTCGGAGGAGGTCTTTTTTGGGGCAACGAAGCACGTGATGTGGCGTGCCAGAATGGTGCGGGGGGACGCATGCAAACCCACATTTGGCCTTTGGGGCCTTTGGTGGAGCTCTCTATGGGACCACTCAGCGTGTGAGCGGCGTGCGGGTATGGGGCGGTGGGGCGCAGGCGAACCTTGCCGGTGGAGCATTCGGAGGAGCTCCCCATGGGGCAAGAACCGTGTGAGGGGTGTGCCGACATTGATCGGGGGACGCATGCGAACCCTGCCACTTGAGCCTTTGGGGGATTTCCCGAGGGGGCCACGAAGCGCGTGAAGGGTGTGCCGACGTGGGGCAGAAGGGGGCGCATGCGAACCCTGCCAGTCGGGCCTTCGGAGGAGCTTCCAATGTGGCCACGAAACGTGTGACGGGTGCGCCGAAATGGTGCGGATGGACGCGTGCGCACCCTGCCACACAGGCCTTCCGAATTCGGACGAGTTCCTGCTAAGGCCACGAAGCATGTGAGGGGTGTGCCGGAATGCTGCGGGGGGACGCATGCGAACCGTGCCATTTGGGCTTCGGAGGGAATTCTCGATGGGGCCACGCAGCGTGTGCGGGGTGGAGGAGTGAGTGAGTGAGTGAGTGAGTGAGTGAGTGAGTGAGTGAGTGAGTGAGTGAGTGAGTGAGGAATGGGTGGGCACGGGGCGCTGTCTCTTCAAAACGAAGACCCAGCACCACATACTTGCCGAGAAAACACAATGAGGTATACACTGCCTTGTTCTCACCACTGTCCTGGTTGTTTTCGCCCTTGTCCCGCCTCTTGACCCTTGCTGCTAGCAGGGTGCTTTGCCTCATGGATCAAGCGGTTCGGCTTGCAGCTCTCGAGGCCCAGGGGGAACGCCGTTTTGGGGCCGTTGTAATAAAACATCGCAAACAACAAACTGGTTACAAAACGCCGCATGCTAGATTACGCAAGTATCACTTGTCATTTGTAAACGAGCGTTTCGGCTAGACTTCATTTATGGATTGGTAGTTCTGCGTAGTTCACCTGTTTTTACGGGTCGGTTATACAACTTTTACAGTGGTCATATGTCAACCTGGCTATGATTACGCGAGTGCCTCGCACAACCGCGCGGACCACAAAATAGGGCGGTTGCAGCCAGATGGGGGGGCGACGGCACAATGGCAGGAGGAGGAGGGAGTGCGGCGGGACAGGGGTACCCGGGAACATGGAGAAGGGGGCAGGGGGAAAAAGAGCAGAATAAGGAGGAGCATGAAGAACAACAGGAAGACGAGGAGGAGGAGGAGGAGGAGGAGGGGAGGAGGAGGAGGAGAAGGAGGAGGAGGAGGAGGAGAAGGAGGAAGAGATCTCGACGATCGCAAACTGTTTTTCACAGTCCGCTGTATTTCAGTCGAGTTGCAGCCTTTCCCGAGCTCGGAGGTGATTTGGTCCCGAGCACTGTGCAGCTGTAGGGGACAGGTTCACTGACTCCTTTGCTGTTATCAATCTGTGTCTCAGGAGGAGGAGGAGGAGGATGATGAGGAGGAGGAGGAGGAGAAAAATAATGAGGATAATGAGGAGGACGAGGAACAGGAGGAGGAGGAACTGTGGGAGGAGGAGGAGGAGGACAAGGAGGAGGAGGAGGAGAGGGAGGAGGAAAAGGTGGAGGTGGAAGTGGATGTGGAGGTGGACGACGTCGAGGACAAGGACGAGGACGAGGACGAGAACGAGAACGATGACGAGGAGGAGGAGGAGGAGGAGGAGGAGGAGGAGGAGGAGGAGGAGGAGGAGAGGGGGAGCAGGAGGAGGAGGGAGGAGAGGAGAGGAGGGAGGGGAGGGGGAGGAGAGGAGGAGAGGAGGGGAGGAGGAGGAGGAGGAGAGGAGGGAGGAGGAGGAGGAGGAAGGAGAAGGGAGAGGAGAGGAGGAGAGGAGGAGGAGGAGGAGGAGGAGGAGGAGGAGGACGAGAATGAATGATGGCCTCGGCGGCGGCTGGGCGCGGCTCCGGTCTCTGGGCGGGCTGCCCGCAGGAGCCGAACGGCATGCGCACGGTGCCCGTGTCGGGCAGGCTGGAGCTGGCCCGCCGCCCCCCTCCCCGCGCGCCGGACCGCGCTAGGAGGAGGGGGCGCCTCCCTCCTCGTCCTCCTCGTCCTCGTCCTCCTCCTCCTCCTACTCCTCCTCCTCCTCGTCCTTCTCGTCCTCGTCCTCCTCCTCATCCTCATCCTCATCCTCATCCTCATCCTCCTGATCCTCCTCCTCCTCCTCCTCCAGACATTACGAACGCTCCCCTCGCTATCTCCTGCTGCGCCGCCATTTCCCTCCAACTGAATGTTGGCGGCGCCGTGTATCACGTAGAATTAAGATGTGCGTTACCTTTTGCAGCAACCTTTTGTGCTCGCCCTCGCTCCGGTCGGGCGCTTCTGTCTACACATGTTTACCCGAGCACATCCGCTTAACAGATAGTTTAGCCATGGCGTCAAATAAATTTTCTCCGAGACTCAATTTGGGACCGCTACTTAAATATGATATACCAGAATATTCAGGCCAAGACCCTATCAACAAAATCCAGATAATGCCCCACATTCTGATGGATCGACAACTGTTGTTCTTCCACCTCCTCTTCCTCCTCATTCTCCTCCTCCTCCTCCTCATCCTCTTCCTCCTCCGCCTCCTCCTCCTCCTCCTCCTATTCCGGTTCCTCCTCCTGCTCTTCCTCCTCCTCCTCCTGCTGTTCCTCCTCCTCGTCCTCCTGCTCCTCCTCTTGCTTCCTCCTCCAGGAGGGGGCGGGGAGGGAGGGGGGGTGCAAGGAGGGGGATCGGGGGGGGTGGGGAGGAGAAGGAGGAGGAGGAGGAGGAGGAGGAGAAAGGGGAGAGGAGAAGGAGGAGGAGGAGGAAGAGGAGGGGAGGCGAGAGGAGGAGGAGGAGGAGGAGGAGGAGGAGGAGGAGGAGGAGGAGGAGGAGGGAGGAGGAGGAGGAGGGAGGAGGAGGAGGGAGGGAGGAGGAGGGAGGAGAGGGAGAGGAGGAGGGGAGAGGAGGAGAGAGGGAGGGAGGAGAAGGAGGAGGGTGGAGGACCAGGAATACTACTTACTTATAAGAAGGTAAGCATACTAAGAAGAACCAGCCCAAGAAGGAAAAGGGTCGGAGGGTGAGGGGAGGGAGGGAGGTGGGGGCGAGGGGGGGGGAGAGAGGGACGGCAGAGGAGGGGCAGGGTGAACGAGAAAAGAGGGGGGAGGTGGAGAAGGAAGGAGGGCGGGGAAGGAGGAGGAGGATAGAGGGCGAGCAGTGAAAGAAGAGAGGAGGAGGAGGAATGACGAAGCGACAGGAAGGGGAGGAGGAGGAGGAGGAGAGGAGAGAGGAGGAGGAGGAGACGAGGAAGGGGAGGAGGAGGAGGAGGAGGAGGAGGAGGAGGAGGAGGAGGAGGGAGGAGGAGCAGGAGGAGGAGGAGGAGGAGTCGGAGGAGGATGGCCGCGAGTCGGAGGGGACGCGTCGTGCCGCGCCCACTCCCGCCCGCGCCACAGCCCCGAGGGACAGGCGACGAGGGACCCCGAAGCCGCGGGACGCACGCACAGACACTACGCACAGTGTCCGCGCTTGCAGCTCAGCCGCTCAGGCCCGAGGGCCAGGCGACCGCGGCGCCCCAGGAGGACGGGCGGGGCCCCCGACAGACGCCGAGGCGGATCCAGCGGGGCGGGGAGGGCTGTTGGGCCGACATGGCCCGCCTTCCCCGCCCCCACCACGCGCCGTTGCTGGACCTTCCAAGTAGCCCTACGCGTATGAGCAGTAGTGACCGAGCCTAGGTCCTTCACACCTGGAGCAAAGCTGATGGAGACGCCACATCCCTTAAACTCGCCCTGCGGGAGCCGCTCCAGCTCGGCCGACGAGGCCACCGCCAAAGGCTCGGAGCTGACCAGGCATCCGAGCGCAGACGTGTCCTGCTGAAGCTCAACCGCGGCGGGTGGCAAGTAGTGGCAGATGAGAGAGGTGGTACCTTTCAGGTACTGGGTAATGCCATCCACGCATGACCTGAGGGGAACACGCACATGTTGGAGATCTCCTGGGCCTCCAGAAACCCGATTGTGAGCCTTCTCCAGAACCCCATAGAGGTAGCACTTGACCCAAGGCATACTCTGCTTACATCCTGCCAAGAGAGACCCCTCTGCGGCGATAACCCTCGAGAGACTTCCAGGCACTTCCAGGGGTTTGGGCGAGGTGAGGAGCTGCAAATACAGCAAGTGACCAGGATAGCCTTGGTTGGCGGCAAAGTGCGACAGGTTGCTGGGGGAGACGGAGTTAAAGAAATTATCGAGGTCCCAATGAAGAGCACGTGATTGGAAACCACAGGAATGGGCCAACTCATGGGCCAGCTCCCTAAACAGCGCAGCCTTCAAGGCCGATAATCATTTCACAGCGGAGTCCTTGAAATCCAAGTGGGTCTTGTTCCAACCGTCAAACTCGAAGCCTCTAGCTTTGCTGCAACTCCGATAGATGCTGGGGCACTTCACAATAGCACGTTCACCACAAGTGGACTTGGGGGAGCATGGCCATGATGCAAACGTAGCATTCAGGAGGGAAACTGAGGGTCCCTCAACCACCCCCAGGACACCTGTGGAAACTTCAAGGGCATCCGCGGGGCGGCCACGTGTCAACGCCGACAGGCGTGGTAGCCTTGAAACAAGTGCCCGCACGAGCAACATCGGATACCTCAAGCACAGGGGCCTCCTCCAGAGCAACCAAGGCCTTAGAGCGCAACTCGCTCATGCCAGCGCGCAAGCAGGTGAGCCGAAGAGAGGACAGGGGTCCATCAAGAGGTCCATTACCTTCTGGAAAACTCATCATGGCCTTGGGGGTATTAACGGCGCCTCCACGAGTCTCGAGCTACTCAACCCAAACCTACTCCTCAGCTTTCAGATAGCGGTGAACAGGGCTAACTCCGCGGGGAAGGGATGTCTGCAGCCGTGTCTTTATACTGAATTTGAACATGAGCCAATGACCACGCTTTAGCACGCACAGCGCTACATGCACCAACGAGGTTACGCAACGTCTCATCATTCCGCGGGGGGGCATCGAGCATGTCTTTCCAGCGATCAGCGTCCTCAGGGGACGGAAGGGGCTCGATGTGGAGCGAAAACGTCGGCGGCCACATCCGACGAGACTGCGCGGCGCTGCCGCGCAGCACTAGAAACACAAGGTGACGCGCGAGCAAGCTTCCACAACTCATGCAACCCGCTAGATACGAGCGGCCAGTCGGACAAGCCAGGATTCCGACAACTCTGCGCCTGCACACTGGGTGTCAACAGAGACACGTCGTTACGCTTCAGCATGGAACCTCGACCAAGGTATCTGACAGGATGAGAAACAAGCGCGCACGCACGTGAGAGAGAGCACGCAATTCCATGGCTCGAGACCAGGCACGGCACTGCATTCCCAAGCTCCGAGACAACCATTCTCTGGAATTTGCTGGCATGGCCTCGTAGAGGTCTGCAGGCACCACCAAGGGGGCCTCGAGGAACTCAGGAGTAGCAGCAGCCACGTACGTGAGCTAGTGATTATCAGGGCCCAGGGCTTCAGGCACCCCCAGAGGCTTAACCCGCTGACAAAGGGGCCCCACCATGGCCTCGATGTTTAACGCCACGC
This sequence comes from Prorocentrum cordatum, assembly GCA_963575745.1. Lineage (NCBI taxonomy): Eukaryota > Dinophyceae > Prorocentrales > Prorocentraceae > Prorocentrum > Prorocentrum cordatum. Next base: position 238,979 of record CAUYUJ010013825.1, on the reverse strand, counting down.
CCAGACACGCATGAGTCTCGAAGGGGGACAGGAGGTCGGCAGACACGGACAGGCACGGGTACAACAGGGGCGAGCACAGCACATAGTCTATCATAGTTACGCCCGCTGAGCAAGTGAACTCGACGTTATAGGGGGCGACGGCCCCAGCATTCAACAGCTCCAGGACACCAGAACCCCCCCCCCAGGAACAGACCCCCCCCAGGAAATCAACCGACATGCATGTTGAAACTGCCCATCAGAAACGAGTGAGTATACACACCTCGAACAAACTGAGCAACTCCACGCAAACGATTCGAATTCCCCCCAGAGGCTCGGATACATGGGACCAGGTAGATGTCTCCAACTGCCACGTTACAGGACTTGAGACGCAGCTCAAGGAAGAACCAACATTCTCCAGAACCGACCTGCTGTGCCCGCCTTGATTGAATGAGGAAATTCCGAAAGCGCAACCGAGTCTGGACAGTGGCCGCCAATCCACCGTGAGCGCCTCCGCCTGGTGATGTGAGTGCGTCTTGGAAGTATGGGGGCCGCTTCGCGTGGCGACAAGTCTTCTTGGCCTGGAAGCAGCCAGGCCCTCGCTGATGATGTTCAGCCAGGAATGCCCCATCCACCGCAGAAGCCTTAGCTGCTATAACCTCCTGAGTGAGCTTAGACCAAGGCATGAGGTTCGCAAACTTAGACGTCGCTTGCTTGGCCGCCTCTCGAGGAAGAGGAGGCGCGCACTTGCGCGGCCGACTCTCCGCCCCTGGACAGGCGGCAGCACGCGCCGCATCGGGGGGAAGAGGAGAGGAGCACACGGGCAACCGACTCTCCGTCGCATGACAGGCGGCAGCACGGACCGCCTCACTATGAAGAGGAGAAAAAGCACACATGCCGCCGACTCCATCCCTTGACAGGCGGCGCGCACCACATCGGGAGGACGAGGAGGAGAGAACTCGCGCGGCCGACTCTCCGTCCAATGACAGGCAGCAGCGCGAGTGGGAGGGGAAGCGCTAATCAAGAGACCGAGGGTTGGCGGAGGCCACAACTCCACCAGGTCCAAAACGATCAATATGCTTGGCAGCGGCGCTGCAGAAGGTGAGGTACATGTCGCAGGTGACCGACTCAGTGGCGCGCGCACGCTTGACAGACTTCGCCACCGGCCGCTTCTGGAGCAGGTTGGTATAGGCTTTGGCGGCGGCCGCGTCCATGCCTCCGTCCGCTGCGCGTTTCTTGAGCTCGCGGAACTGGTCACGCTCCTCAGGCTCCAGCTCCGTTGCCAAGCTCAGAGCCGAGATCCGAGAACTCATCATTGGGCTGGCCGCCGCGCATCCGTTGAAGGTGAATACGGTGCTGCTTCCACTGGGCGAGCTGGATACCTGTGAACTGAACCAACAATTCATGATTCATGAGTAGCGTCATCAAAGTCATGGAGATGGGCCTCGGCGCACGCGAAGTCAACCAGGCGACCACGAAGCTAAGGCACATCAGGAGGCACATCTTGACCAGCGGCAGCCATGGCGACGTCGGCCGCGCCCGCTGCAGCGCCAGGCGGGGGGGGTCGCCAGCCCCGCCTGCAGCGCCAG
>CAUYUJ010013825.1:219914-232414 GCA_963575745.1 Prorocentrum cordatum | reverse complement strand
CGGGCTCCAGCAGACGAAGGTCTAGACTCACGAGGTTTTGACGGCTCCTCGGCTCGCGAGCAGGAGGAGGAGGCGAAGGAGGAACGAGGATCGAAAGTCAAGGTGCTTGGGCGAGCTCTTGTCTTTTTGGATTTTCTGGGAGGTCCTCGAGGTCATGGTTGGATCCGCCTTGGAATTCTTGCCAGAGCGCATCTCAGGATTGGTCTGGGTGCTCATGCTGTTATATTATAGAGATAACTTTGTGTGTAGATGCACATGCACTGTATACCGAAGCATATCTGCACACATATATGTAGATCTGTATGTGTATAGAGGCATTCGACCCCTCTCGCCACCGTGCATGGCTTGCGGGCCAGAGCGCTCTTGGATGCCTCTTGGGATGCCTCCTGGGTGCCCTGTGGATGCGCCTTCGGGACCTCCAGGAGGCCTACTATTGTGCGCCTCTGGGAGCCTCTCGGCGGCCTCTGGGGCCCGTCCTGGCACAGGATGGCTCGTGGGGCTGGTTCGGGTCCCGGGCACACTGGGCTTTTGCCTTGCCTTGCCCAGGGAGCTCGGGACTCGAGGGGCGCCCGCGGTCGCCTCGCGGGCGCCTCGTGGTGTGTGGGCCTGCCGAGGTCTCGCCTCGTGCCCGCCCGCCGGGCGCCGGCGAGCACCCGGGGCGCCGGCGGGGCGTGTGCCCGAGGGCTCGCCGGGTGCCCGCTCGTGACCGCCGCGCGGGTGTTTCTTGCGCTGGGCGGCCGCACAGACGCCACTGCGTGGCTCTTACTTTCAAGCTCTTACCACCCAGCTTACACCACACAGCGTGCACCGCACAGCGTTCACCGCAGAGCTTCCGCCACACGATCCAGGCCACACGGCTCAGGCCTACACCACATGGACTGCACCGCACAGCTTGCACCACATAGCACCGCGTAATTTTCACAGCATAGCTGACACCATTTGGCTTGCACCACGTAGCTTGTATCACATAGCTTCCCCCAGTTTGCCTATGTTGCATAGGCATCGTCATACCACGTATACCTTTTGGCTTACGCCACATCGCCTCCACATCCGCAGTACAACAATTGTCTTGTTGGGTTCCACGCTGGCAATCTTACATGTTTCCCTTGCCACTTCAGAACGTTGCGTAAAGTTGTTCGAGATGATCTCTCTCTATATATATATGTGTGTATATATACATGTGCGCAAGGGCTTCGCCCCCATGACGCGGGCCCCCCTCTCTTAGAATGGGACTTGCCAGAGCTCTGTTGGGATGTCTGGACGCTGACGTGAAGCAATGTCGGGACTTCACGCGAGGGCCGGAAATACTTACGAGGGTTTATGGCTTGTGTGGCGCGAATACCAAGTGCTTTACAATGGTTTATGGCTTCGGGGGCGCGACAATCGTGTACTCTACAATGGTTTGTGGCCTCGCGGTCGTACATATTGTATAAGTCACCAAGGTTTATGTTTTCGGGTGCGCAACTACTGTGTAATGTATGAGGGTTTATGGCCTCGGGGACGCGACTAGTATGTAGTTTGCAAAGGTTTGTGGCCTCGGGGACGCAAGCATGATGTACTGCAATAGGGTTTATGATTTGGGGACGCGAATCTGGTATAATTTTCTAGGGTCATGGCTTCGGGAGCGCGAGCATTCATTAATTTATTAGGGTTTATGGGTTCGGTGGCGCGAATGTTGAATATTCTACATAGGTTTATGGTTTCGGGGACGCGGAAATCATGCAATTTACCAAGAATTATGGCTTCGGGAACGCGAGTATTGTGTAATTTACAAAGGTGTATGGCCTCGGGGACGCGAATCTGGTGTAATTTACTGCGAATTATGGCCTCGGGGGCGCGAATACCAAGGGCTTTTACGTGTCCCACGACCCCCCGGGAATTCACGCAACGCGATTCGGGGACGCTAACCAGGATGTTTTTCGGTTCCCCCCCCGCGCGTTCAGCCACAAGTAACAGTAAGGAAGCAGAAAGCACGATTGTAATAGTGGAAATTGGAAACTGCAACTGGTACAGGGAGGTATAAGCCTAATTCTCGCAGCCTGATGGCCCCGCAGGGGGGCCGGCTGTTTTTAACTATTCATATATACATATTCATATATACACACATATTTAACTATATATGTACTTCATTATACTTGCATGTGTATATGTATATATGTATGTGTGCTTATGTAAGATTAGATGTAGATGTGTATATATATACATATATCGTATATATATGTATACATGTATACACTGTGGACACAGTTCGGATGTCAGGGGTTCCCCGTGACTGAACAGAGGCCCGAAACCTCCGAGCATATCGTGGAATTGCGTGCCCCAAACGAAGTGGTCGGCACAGACTCTCAGAGGTTTCGTGTCGTGTCGTGCAGAGAGCGCCGTGCCGTGCTGGACACGTGGATGCAGCAAGGCAGTAGGAGGAAGTGCGGCATCAAAAGCATTAGGAGGAGACGGATAGGCTGGAGGGAGTTCGATGTTGCTTTGTGGCCAGACGATGTACAGCGAGCTCGTTGGCCAGTCCCAGAGAGACGTTGGGCCAGAGTGGTCGATAATCTGGTCGGGAGATGCAGTGCAAGAGGGCACGGTCTTCCTCCCCAGCGCTTGCCCCCGCGAGGACGAGGACTGCGACGGTTTCTTGACCCAGTACTTTGACATAGTGCCTCGGGGAGGGGCAAGTTGGACAATAGCTGAGAGGAGCAGAATGAGGTGATGCAAGCCAACACGATCTTAACGAGACAACGATACATCAACAGGCATGGAGCGAAACACAGAAAGCTGACCCATTAATATCGTTAACAATGAACTAAAGATAGGTGAGCACATCCGTCTCAGGGAACGACAGACATGAAGGCACGCACATGATGAGAAACAGGCAGGGAGCAGGAAAAGAAGGTCCTCTAGGCTCTGAAATCTGGGATGGGGAACCGTGCGAACGGCAGAAACCAGCGCTTTCTTCTGGTGACGGCGACGGCCGGCAACGACGACGACGGCGGCAACGAGAGCAACGACGTGATCCCACGATGCACCGCGCCTTCGCTGTCAGCCCGACGACGACGTGAATCGATCACGCGCCGCTCCAACACAACTCGTGGCGTGCCCAGAGGTTCGCTATCAGCCCAGCTGGAAGAAGGCGATACCCATCTTCGCGAACTGGAAGATGATCAAGCAGAGCATGTTGCAGCAGCAGGCCGCCGGATATCTCTCCACAGGGCCCTGTTGGCGCCACCGAAAAAGTTTCGGCTTCGTGAAGACAGCGAGTGTACAGCGCTCGCGTCCAGAGAGGGCTGTAGCCATCCTTAGGCGAGGAACGAAGTCGAATGATCAGGATGAGACAGAGCTACGGTCGATCGATGAGCGTTTCTCGCGAAGGCGAGCGGGCCGGATACACTCGGCGTAAGCGGTTGCCTCCCTCGTTGCCCATGTTTCTTCTCATCCCACTCCTCCCCCTCCCCCCTCCCCACTCCTGCTTCTCATCTCCTGCTTGTGGTTCGCACTTATCTTACTCTCCCTCCCACTCGCTCCCCCTCCTACTCCTGCTTCTCGTCCCCTTCCCCCTCCCACTGCTCCCCCTTCACTTTACCGGTTGATTTGTTTTGTTTTTGAACACGTCGGCTTCCAGAGGCATCCAGAGGCTTCTGGGAACTGGCAGAAGCATCTGGGGATTTCGTCGTCGTCGTCCGAAGTCTGTAGACCTTTCAACTCTCAGCGTGCCTCGACGGACCTACGGACCCGGCCTCCTGCTCCCCGTTCCCTCCCCCCCTCCCCCCCCCCCTCTCGTTCGCTCTCCTTCGTTGCCTCCCTGACGCATCAATTCCCCCCCCTCCCCCTGCACACTGCCCGCGCCTGTGCAGACGACCATGGCTGCACCTCCCCCCCCCCCCCCCTCCCCCCCTCCCCCCCTCCCCCCCTCGCCGGCCGTCCACCCTGCCCCCCCATCCTCCCCTCCGTCCGCTCCCCCTCCCGCTCAGCTCCCCCTTCACTCCCCTCCGACCCCCCTCCCCGCCCATCTCCTCGCCTCCTGGCGTCCTCCTCCCTGCCTCGAAGGATTGCAAAAAAACCAAAGGATTGCAAAAAACCGAAGGATTGCCAAAAAAAACAGGGTTGCAAAAAAACAAAAAAACCCACGCCCAGTCGTCCCCCTCTCCGTCCGGCCCGTGCGCCTCCGCCTCCCGCCATGGTCGAACAGATCGAGGCGGCCGCAGCTTCCCCGCAGGGCCGCGGGAGGGCAGGTCTGGGCCCGGGAGCGTCAGGTGATGGTGGCAAGAGGCAAACAACAAGAAACAGCGCCAGGCAAGGGTCAGGAGGGGAAAAACGCACAGACGCTATGAGTTGTCGATCCCCAGGACACACGTGGGAAAGTATGGGAAGTGTGGGGGGGGGGGAAGACGAAACCTAGAGAATATAAAAAATGAAAGCCCACGGGTTGCTGAGCACTCTTTCCTCACGAGGCCAGCGCTCACCGTCTGAGTCCCCTGGCCTGCAACATTGGCCGCGCACGACACAGTGCAGCGTGGGAAAGGGTGTAGAACGGGAAGTAGTTGGGAATCGGGGTTCTGATCTGGGAGTCGGGAGAACGACGGGGGAAAGCCAGCCCGAGCAGGATATGGCTGCGGGAGGCGCAGGGCGGGAAAAAGAGGGGCTGAAGGGAGGGGCACTCGTGCACTAAGCACAGCAAAATTACAGCTCCCGAAAAAACTCTGCTCCCTTGAGCCTTCTAAACACATGCTCACAGTTCACCTCTTGGGCCAATACCCTGCCTCACTTTGCACCTTGTGAGCTGCCAGAGTGTCCTTCACTAGCATAGCAGGGTGGTCCACCCACCTTATCTCACAGCCCAGTGCATTCATCGCCTGCCTAATGATCTGGATCTGCGTAGAACACTTCCGATATCGATCTCCGGTCGCCTCCCTCTGCAGATAGTCATACAGCGACTTAGCGCCCACGACGCACATTCCCTTTCGAAGCATCTCCGCGCTCCCCTCATCCAAGTTCTTCCCAGCCAGAGCCAGCAGCCTGAAGTGCTCGCACCACTTCTCCCAGTCATCCAGCCGGAACCCCGAGAACGCGAATTCGTGGCACAGCGGAACAGTCCACCCCAACTCCGCCACGCCCGTGTTGAGAGCCAGTGCCTCGGGAATCCACTACTCTGGTCATTCGGGAGCTTTCTCATGTCAACAGATTCGCGGACCCACGCTTCCCAGCGGCTGCCTCATGCGTCGTAGCAAGTACTGCAAATGCTCCCTGTGATCCTCCTTGATTACTGTTCTGGAGACTGGCGTGTGAAACTTGAAACCCACATCAACTCCTCGAACTGAACAGACCACGCCGTGATACCCAGTTATGCAGTCTTCTTCTTGTGCTTTACCAGCTGGCTGATCTCCTTCACGTCGTCATACGTCAGATTGCACAGAGCCTGCTGCAGTAAACTGCATATTCCTGTGCCGTCCGCTCGAAGTTTCCGCGTAAACCAATTGAGAGACCCAAGGACCGCACGTGCCTGACTGCATTCCCCGGGCGTGCAGCCCTCGCCTCCATTATTTCCCTCGCTTATCTTCACCAGTGCAAGTCTCTCTTCGACTAACGTCTTCATTGTCACATGGAAATTGAAACCCCTCGTCCTGCGTATACTGACGGCCATTGAACATCGCGCCTTCAGAGTCCTTCCACAGCGACGTAACCTTCCCGAACCTCCTCAGCTCCCTCAGCTGATTCATCATCTCCTGGTGTCGTCCGCCACCAACATCAAAGATATCGTGAACCTCCACGACCACGATCCCCTCGATGTCCGCCTGGTGCTGAATACCTGGTCCATTAATTCCTCGTTGTCCTCCCAGGTCTGGAAGCCGCACTGGCGGCTGTACTCGCGTCTCGGCAGGGAACAGCATGAACACTGTGGGACCCAGCGCACTTTGACGATAGCCGAGCTCCACCAGGTCTCTCTTGAGCCCCTTCCGGAAGTAAAGGGGTGCATCTCCCAGCCCATAGACTCCTGATACCATCTCGATCAATTGCCCGGGATCCATGTCTGGTAGTCCGCTCTTCGGCTGCTCAGCGTACAGCTTGCCACTATCCCTTACCAGCTTGTCGGACTGCATGAATACATACCTTCCACAGGTCTCCGATGGTTGCCTTCCTCTTGTTGGACGCCGCGATCTGCATAACCATCATGAGACAACTCGTCGTCGCCGTCAGAGCTGACCTTACTAACGACAGGAAATCCGGATCTTGGTCTCCCCTCACACAGCATCTGCTCTTGAAGCTCGCGGGCACTCCGATCTGTTCCGACGGCTGAAGGAATGATGCGATCCTCCTTCCCTTGGCGCACCAGAGCCTGTCGCACCCTGCGGCTGTCCTCCTGCGATAGCACACGTACCCCTCCAGTTAACTATACCCCATCCCATTCGGTAGTATCTGACGCAACCCACTCGGGCCATTCCTCCGCGGGAATATGTCGCTCTTGCACTTCGTCTCCTCCACGCTTGTTGGTAAAATACACCTCCGCGTCTGACTACACTGGGAGGCTGCCTTGATGAAAAGTAGGTCCTCCTCCGTTTCATCCCGCCAGTCATTGTTGAGCAGGTCTTCGTCATCCCCTTCCGGAGTAAGACTCGTCCTCGGAGCTTTTGAACCCAGGTGCAGGTTCTGGTTTCCACTGACTGCCCGCTCGATGGCAGCCTCGATCCGGCGCCTCGTCGCCCCAGGCCCTCCTTGTCCTCCTTCTAACCTGCGCACCAGCCCGCGGCTGAGCCCCGACACGTCCAACTCCATCCCAGAGGTGTCCGACACCTCAACGATGCTCTTGGCAGCCGCCGCGGCAGCTCTCCGGATTAGTTCCTCTTCCTCCTCTTTGTCGTGGGACTCGTTCCTTGGCTTGACGTTTCGCTCGAACGGCTCGCTCAGTGCATATCTCACTTACTTCTCGATTCCCTTGCGCATCTCGTCCTCGGGATCCTCCTGGGCCTGCTCCCGGGCTTATTCCTTGGGTTCAGAAGGTTCTTCACATTGAGATGCCCCCGGCTCCGCTTCTGCGCGCCCTTCATCTTCCGAGGGTGGAGCTGGGGCACCCCCTGCAGGTTCTCCACGGGGACCTGGAGGTTCCTCAACCAGTCGAGGCTCAGCGCGCCCCTCATGAGGTTGGTGAAATTCGCGATCTCCGTCCGAAGCCCAGTCAGGAGGTGCCCCTTCTGCGGCAGCGTCGGGGAATCCATGCATCCTCCCGCGCTCGCCGAGCTGTTCTCGAAGATCATCGCAGTGGGCGCTTAGAAATTCAGCACCTCGACATTCATCGCTCGTCGCAAGCCTCGCCTGCCCCGGGCTGCGCTGCCGCAGCTCACCCTTGTGATTTACCAGTGCAGGCCCGCCCTTCGCCATGAGCATGACACACGGCCCAAACCATTTTTTGTTGAATGGATTCCACCGATCACCGCTATCTTTGGTGAACTTCCCCCATACTCAAACCCAGTCTCCTGCTTGCACAGGCGCTCGGGGACGTGGACCACTCGCCAGAACTCGCTCGATAGAACTATGGATGTCCACTTCCATCATCACTCGGTGCGCTGCAACTCGCAGTCGATGGCCCCGGTGTAACTCGGTGTCAGGGTCCTGCGTGAGTAGTCTGGCGCCCATGCAATCATCCGAAAGTAAGCTGCCCGGAAGTCGCGGAAGCTGCCCCAGCACTCGCTGAACAGCAGGAACCCCAGGACGATTGATGAATCGGTTCTTCGCAGCTTCACATGCTAAGAGCAGCGCCTCGGCCTCCTTTCTCGTCTGGGGCGGCTGCAGCTCACGCGCCTTCGCGTAAATCGCTTGGAAATGCCCCCCCGCTCGCTCGGTCATGGCGTTTTTTCCGCGGAGCACGGGCGTCGATGGAAGACGCCAGACATCCCGCATCTGAAGCCCTGTCCGCGAAAATGCTCATGAACTCCCCCCCCTCATCCACCGCCGGGATCTCCGGGGGCCCGAACACGCGCAGCCAGCACCCGCAGAGGGCAAGGCATACATTCAGGAAGTCTTCTTGCCCATGGGAAGCCGCTGGGACATAGAATGCAGACGGGGAAAATTTCGGACACGAGATTCAGCATTTTTCGCATGGAAAAGTTTGAGCACGCATCAAATCAACGGCAATTCCATCAGGCACACGCAGCACTGCACCCACGTCGAGCCGACGCGGGCCAGAAGGTTGACTAACATTCTGCACCGCTTGGATCGCACCTGGGTGGCGGCCCCGCCCGCCCGGCGGCGGCCCCGTCCGCTCCCGGACCGCCTTGAGACTGTCCGACTCCTAATCTAGTAGTATAGAGAACGAGTGTCGGATGAGTCCCAAAGTCTGTGCGACATCGTATGCGCTCACGCACCAGACGCGTCCGATGGCGGTCTCAAAGCGGCCTCAAGCAGTCTCAAAGGGTTTCAAAAAGTGCCCGAAACCTTCGGCGCCGAGCACATCCGCGAGTCCGACAGTGTCTTAAAGCGCCACGACACCTTCGGCGGCGAACGCAGCTGCGCGTCTCGAAGGGTTCCAAATCGCCCCGAAACCTTCAGCGCCGAGTGCACCTGCGAGCTTCGCACGGTCTCACATCGCCACAAAAGCCTCGGCGCCGAACGCAACCGCTCGTCTTCAAGGCATTCAAATCGTTCCGATACCCTCGGCGCCGAGCCCTTCCGCAAGTTTCGCACGGTCTTGCAGCGCCACGAAACCCATCGGCGCCGACGCACTCGCGCGTTTCACAGGGTCTCACGACGGCCCGAAACTCCTGGCGCCAAGCACGCCCGCGCGACTCGCGTGCCCTTGCAGAGCCGCGAAACCTTCAGCACCGAACGCATTCGCGCAATTCACAGGGTCTCACAATGCCCAGAAAGCCTCGGCGCCGAGCCCATCCGCAAGTCCCACATGGTCTCGCAGCGCCACGGAATCGGAGCCGAACGCATTCGCGCGTTTCAAAGGGTCTCATAATGCCAGGACGCACTCGGCGCCGGACGCATCCGCGGCTACCGCGCATCACGCCGCGACGGCGCTCTTTTGTCGGGCGAGGCAGAATGCCGTGAATCCCTCTCATGCCTGCATTGTCTTCTGCGCGCTGTCTAACTACCGCGCGCCCCGCAGCGGCGAGCTTTGCGCCGCGCCGGGGGAACCTGCACCCCCTCGCGAGCTTCTGCAGACGCCCATGCACTCTCACGCACGCATGGATTACATCCCGCCCTGCCGTAGCGGCGGGCTTTGCACTGCGCCGGGCGGGCTGGCACACCCCTCGCGAGCTTCTCAAGGCGATCCCCACTTCTGGCCGGGCGCCTTCGCCTCGTACTTCTTCAGGATCTGCGCGGCCCGCTGCTGGAACTGCGCCTTCGTGATCGCCTTCTTGGCGTCGGAATCCCCCTGTTCTCGCAAGGCTAGGTCTTTTCGCAGCCGCGCCCGCGTCGTCTCGATCGGGTTCAGGTCGCCCGAATTCGGGAAAGTGCACGAATCTGAGCCCTTGCTTCGCGTGCAGGTCGGGCTGCTGCAAGAGCGACTCGCCGTCGCGCCAGACCATGGCGCGCCTCGTGCGCCCGCCGCCGCCGCCTGCATCGACGGCGCGCTTCAGCGCAGGGACTTTCGCAGCCCACTCTGCCTTCGCCGTTTTGGGCCTGGGAGTCCGCGGCCTCAAAGTGAAACTCCCACCTCCCGCGAAGCCGCCGCGCAGCGGGACCGCCGTCCCAAGCCGGATACCGCGCCCGTTGTACAAGTGGCAGTCGGGGTCGGAGTCCTCGCCCTTCCGCATCCACGCATGGCGGATCGTCTGCGCCAAGTGGCGCTGCCGCTTGTCTAACGGCTTGGGGGCCATTGCCGGGATTGCGCCGTCCAGGACTAGGTTCATCTTGGCCAGCCACCGCTCGGGCGTCATGTCCACGCACTTGTTGACCCAATCCCTCCGCTTCTGTAGCTCGGCGTCGTCGAAGCCGCGAACCTTTGGCACGGCGCGCCAACGGCAACCGTGGCGTTTGAGAACGTTGACGACCGTTCTCTTCGTGCACTTCAACTCCAACACGGTGCGGATGTACCTGCAGCAGCAGAACCGCTTGTTGCGATTCTGTTGCACGAAGGCCACCGCGGCGTTTTCTTGCTCTGGGGACAGCGCGGACCCCCGACCACAATTCGCGCACTTGGTCTGCGGCGGGCCGCCGGTCTCCCTGGTGCGGCCCACCATCTTGATAGCATTCCAGACGGCCTTCACAGATGGACGGGGGCCTGCCATGTTGAAGACCTCGTCGCAAACCGAGATAAAGGGGGATTTATTGGTCCTGCTGGTGCAGATGCGAACAGACGCGCGCACGCGCGCGCACTCGCAGCGTCTCGCACGCACGCACATGCATTTAATGCGTGCGCACGCACGCGCATTCATGCCGCGCCCTTGCTCCTCGGAAACATCGCGCGCGACCGCGCGCGCGCGTTTTCCGCCGAGACCAAGGGCAGGGAGGCGGCGGCGCGGCACGCGGGATCCTTCTGCAAGTGCAACGCCATCGCTGCCTGCAACGGATGGAGCCCGCGGGTGTGCACCGTCACGGGCACCGCGGGCATGCTGACCGCGACCGCGCCGAGTCGCGCAAGCGAGCCCAGGCCTGAATTACGCGCGGCTCGGGCCTCCATGCAATTCAAGTGCGCGGCGGGAACGCCGAAGTGCGACTGCCGATTGGGACGCAGAGATGATGCGCAGATGATGCGTGTCTTCTCGGGATGGGGGCCCAACGGAGCCCTAAGAGGTTGCAGGAAGCTCCAGGGGCTGCTCCCGCCTAGCGGTCCAGGTCTCCCACAGGCCCCCCCAGAGGCCTCCAGGAGAGCTCCCCAAAACTCAAACACTTGGTTGTCCCCTCGTTTTTCCCACGTTTTTCTCCACGCAGCCTTCTCTGCATCCCCACGCTGCACGGCAGCCCCAGAGGACGCCCAGACCGCCCCGGTTCGGCCCTAAATGCCCCCAAGGCGGCCCAAGAAGGCACCCTGACGATTGAAACGGGTCCCACGAGGGGCCACGAACATCCCGAGACGGCCGAATATGGCCACAAGACAGGCCCGGAGGCCGCCAAGACAGGGCGCCCCACCACGACCCCCAAACACAAAAGTACTTAATTGGTTATGCTTCTTGCAGATCTCTGCCTTTCCCACTTTTTCAGATTCCCGGCGCTCATTGCTCCACAAGGAGGGCCCCAAAACCGCCCACTGCGGCGCCTGAGGCTCCCAGCGTTGCCTTTTGACGGCCCAACAGGGCATCCATATTGCCCAGTCTGCGGGCCCAGGGGTACCCAGAGGAAGCTGAAGCTGGGCCCAAGACAGCCCAACTGGCCGACAAAATGGCTCCAGACACTTCCACAAGGCCTCCGCTGCGGCCGCGCGCGGCAAAGCGCGCGGCGGAGCTCGCGGAAGCTCCAGTTGCTCCTCTTCCTACTCCTCTTCCTCCCCCCTGCTCCAACTCCTCATTCTGCTCACGCTGCTGCTGGTGCTGCTGCCGTGCATGTTTTTCTCCTCCTCCTCCACCTCCTCCTCCCTCCGCCTCTCGCGTTGCTTTCCCACCGCCGTGCCTCTTCCTCTTCCTTCCCCTCCTCTTCCTCCGTCTCCTCCTCCTCCGCCTCCCCCTCCTGCCGGCAGCGCAGCGCGAGAAATCCAGGGCTCCAGGAGGGCCGGCCGCCAGGACCCTCTGGAACGAGATCCGCCGTCGATGGCACTGCTTGTCGTGGCACCCTTTGGCGCCATGATGCCGTGACTAGAACCGAAGCGCGCGTGGTTCTAGTATATATTTATAGAGAGATACTCGGGACGAATCGAAACAAACACAGAACCGCTCACCATGCCATGCCGCTGGGCGTGCACCACTGAAATATTATGAGTGTCAGCGACCCGATCCGCCGCCGTAGCGCCAGACTTGCCCCCCCACATGAACGAATCGTCACCCAAACGCCGCACATCTCGTTGCCGCACTCGTGACAACACGCGCGCCCACAAGCTTAGGATACCAATGGGCCGACGGCCAAGCTGCGATGGTGGCGGGGGCAAAACATACGCACACGCACACGCACACGCACACACACAAACCGTGAGCCACATTTGCGGCACACGTGGCGACGCCTCAAAGGCATTCAGGATGGCCACGAAGCGCTCCAGCAACACGCCAGGCAAACACACCAACGCCCCCGGATTGAATTTGTACCCTCCGAGCCCCGTCTGCACAGGGACCACATTGCGCGTCTGCGCGTTTGGGCGGCGGGGATCGGCGCAAGATCCGAATACCCTCCACAAGAAGCCATTGTTCGCCAGCTCGGGACGGCTTATCCGAGACGGCCAGCCACTTATCGAGGATGGCCTCCGCCGCCGTCGACCCCACCTGCGGCAGCCAGCGCTCATCACCAGGAGCCGCCACTGGCGGGGCCTCGCCCCGCTCCTCCTTGATGAGGCGGTGGGCCACGCGCCCAGTGCCGTCTTACGCCGTGGAGCAGAACAGACGCCCCGCAGAGTCGCTCCGCCTCCGAGCCCCGAACTC
>CAUYUJ010013825.1:197414-217414 GCA_963575745.1 Prorocentrum cordatum | reverse complement strand
GGTGGAGCCTCCCTCATAGGACGCACTGTTGCAAACACTCGCAGTAAGCAAAGGTCTGGAGCCAGATCCCCCCGCTCCCCCCCCCCTTCCGTCCAATGTCCAAACACCGAATAAGAAAACGCCCACCTTGTTTCGCGACGCGAGCCCCCAGACTATTCGGACCCTTCCCTAGAGCGTCTATTGTTCATCCTGGGCCGTTCCGGCGGGGTCCTCGGGAGCCGAAACGCGCACCCGAGGGCCCGACAGCAAGAAGAAGGGCCGCCATTGTTGTTCTGGGCCGCTGGGTATCTAGGTTTTGCGTTGGGGGGGATGCGGGTGCCTTGGCAGCAATCTAAACCAACGGGTGGGGGCCCGAGGGCAAGACGCAGGACGAGGTGTTCCAAGCGAGCGGGCGAGGGAGAGAAGGAGGACGGAGGGGTAGGAGGGATGACGGAGGACGGGGGAGTGGGAGACGAGAGGGGGAGGGAAGAATTGGGGGGGTGCAGGAAGGACGGAGGAGTGAAGAGGAGGAGGAGGAGGAGGAGGACCAGCGTAAACCTAAGATGCATCAACGATGCTGCAATACGCCCGCCCGTTCCAGCGCCCCCCGGTCATAAGCCCCCAATTTCGATTTCGTTTTATTGCCGGGAGTGCCCCCCTGGAAGGCCAGTGCCCCATGGTCTTGAAATTCAGGCGAGAGCCTGTTTCGAAATCAGTTGCAATACATGTTTCTAGCTAGGAGGACGGCGGCGAGGTAGGATCATGAAGTCCCGTAAGCTATCCATTGAGAGCCCCGCTTGGAAAAAAGATCCGCCCTGATTCCGAGCAGCATGTCTCGCCATACAACCTTTTTGGAAGTACCAAGCCTGAGCCCCGATACCAAAAGGAGCGTCCCTCCGCCCATACGGCTGATGCACAACTTGAGGTTTTGGATCGCCAGGATTCAGGAACTCTCAAGCAAAAGGTAGTTTGAAAGAGGAACCGCCTTCCATGCGTGTAACTGCTGGAAGTGTGTACGAGGAATATACGCCGCGCTCGTGCGAGTTCCGCATTTAAAACGTCGCCGGCCACCATTCGTGTAGTTGGTGGGAACTTCAATGACGATTGTGCGCGGCTCTAGCGCAAGAGCCACATGTTGAAATGGAGCGCCCTTCATCCGCGTAGTTGTAGGAAGTTTTTGGGACGAAGGCGCGCGGCGCCAAGGCGGGAGCCCCAGTTTTGAAGGGTGCTTCCCCTCCATCCGCGTCGCGGCGCGGCCTCTTGAGACGAAGGTGCGTGGCGCGAGGGCGAGAGGTTTTTTTTTGCATACCAGCAGCAGCAGGCTCTCGCCGTGCAACCGCTGGGAACTCGTAGGACGAACGTGCGCGTCGCCAGGCTTGGCATCGCTCGGACGTGTGCATTTTTTCTTCGGCGAGGACCATCGAGGAGCATCCCTGGATGATTTGGCGAAAAAACCACGCACGAAACCGAAAACAAGCACAGGGGGAGTGGACGTCCGAGCGATGGCCAGTTCCGTGCAATTGTTCACGATGGCCAGACTCCGGGAGGCGGCATATCGAGCGGAGTTGCCGGCCCGCCCTGCCGACACGCCCAGCGGTCCGACGAGGAGAGAAGGGATCTCGCCGTGCAGCCGCTGGGAGCTCGTAGGACGATCGTGCGCGTCGCCGGGGACGAGAGTCACATTCCTTTGAGGGGGAGGAGCCCTCTCACGCAGAGGGACTTTCTTTCGGCGAGGGCCATCGAGGAGCATCCTGGATCATCTGGCGAAAAAGCCACGCACGAGACCAGGGAATGGACCTCCGAGCGATGGCCAGCAGGATGCGAGAGCCACGTGTTATAGGAGCGAGGGGCCCTCCCTCCGTGGAGCTCTCTCACACGGAGGGCCTCGCTCTCCAGTCGCAGCGTGAGCGCGCGGCGCTCGGCCGGGCGGGGGCGAGGGCCACCGCGCGCTGCCGCGAGGGCCAGCGCCGCGCGCTGCAGCCGTGCCGCGGGCGGCGGCAGCCTCTGTCACGAGCGTGCGCAGCAGTGGGGCTGGGCATCGCTCGGACGTGTGCATGTTCCCTCGGCGAGGACCATCGAGGACCATCCTGGACCATCGAGCCGAAACAAAAACGCGCACGAGACCCGCCGCCGCCGCGCGCTGCAGCCGTGCCGCGGGTGGCGGCAGTGGTGTCACGAGCGTGCGCGGCGGTGGGGCGAGAGCCACGGCTTGAGAATGGGCTCCCTTCCAGTCGTGCAGCTGCTCCACACCTTGAGGACGCATGTTCGCGGCAGTGGCTGGGCATCGCTCGGACGTGTGCGTTTTTCCTCGGCGAGAACCATCGAGGACCATCCTGGACCATCGAGCAGAAAATGCACGCACGAGCCGCGGGTGGCGGCAGTTATGTCACGAGCGTGCGCGGCGGTGGGGCGAGAGCCACGGCTTGAGAATGGGCTCCCTTCCAGTCGTGCAGCTCTCGCAGTGCGGCAGGGGCTGGGCAGCGCTCGGACGTGTGCATTTTTCTTTTCGGCGAGGACCATCGAGGACCATGCTGGGCCATCGAGCAACAAAAACACGCACGAATCCGACAAGTGCACGGGAATCCGAAAAATGCACGGAAAAATGCACGAAAACGAAAAATGCACGAGAATTGCACGGGAAACGCGATGGCAAGGTGGGGCGAGAGCCACAGCTTGAAAAGGAGCTCCCTTCCATTCGTGCAGCTGCTCCACACCTTGAGGACGCATGTTCGCGGCGGTGGGGCGAGGGCCACCTTCTGAACACGCCCCCCCCTCCACCGGGTGCAGATTTGGGAGTGGTTAGGGCGAGTCTGCCCCGCGCGAGGGTGAGAGCCACACTATGAAAACTACCCCCTCACAACCCGTATGCCTGTTGAAAGACTTTGCCACACATGTGCGCGGCGCTAGGGCGACAACCACGTTTCGGAAAAACGCCTCCCCTCCATCCGCGAAGCTCTAGGGAACCTTTAAGACGAATTGGTGCGGCGCTACTGCGAGGGTAACATTTTGCACACGCCCCTCCATCCGTGCAGCCGCTGTTGTTGTCAGAGCGAAGTGCGCGGCGCAAGGGCGATAGCCTCAGTTTGGAAACAACCGCCCTCGGTTCGAGTAAGTGCTGGAAGTTGGTAAGACGAACGTGCGTGTCGCTAGGGGGCGGGCACTGCATTGAGATATCGACCCCCCTCTTTCCCTTGGTATCGCTCGGAAGTGTGCATTTTTCCTTCGGCGAGGGCCATCGAGGAGTATCCTGGATGATTTGGCGAGAAAACCGCGCACGAAACCGAAAGAAAAACACAGGGAATGGACGTCCGAGCGATGGCCAGTTCCGTGCAACTGTTAACAATGGTCAGAATCTGCGGGAGGCAGCAGCGAGCGAAATTGCCGGCCCGGCCTGTCGACACGCCTGGTGGTCCGACGAGGAGAAGGGATTTAGGAGACAGACAAAGAGGAGGAGGAGGAGGAGGAGGAGGAGGAGGAGGAGGAGGAGGAGGAGGGGAGGAGGAGGAGGAGGAGAGGAGGAGAAGGAGGAGGAGGAGGGAGAGGAGGAGAAGGAGAAGGAGGGAGGAGGGAGGAGAGGAGAGGAGGAGGAGGGAGGAGGAGGAGGAGGAGGAGGAGGAGAAGCAGGGGTCTGGATGGGAGGAGGGAGGAGGGGCAGAAAGGATGGAGGATGGTGTGGGGGTGGGGGAGGGGGGGAAAGGATGAGGAGGACCCAGACCTTCGACGTTACAGTTTGTTTCACGACGCGGAAGTCCAGACATAGACATTTGAAAGAGCGTACTCTGCCGCTGCTGGCAGAAATCACGGGGTGGTGACTGGGGGGTTCCAACCCGTCCCCCCCGACAACCAGGGGGGGTCATTGGGGGTTCCCCCCCCTTCGGTCCATCATGAAAAGTGGGGACGGTCACTACCGCTTCGACACCCCCCGCCTTCCTCGCCGCCTGCAAACGACTCCCCCTCCTCCCCCGCTTCAGATGGGGGACTGTCGTGGGGACAGTGGTTAGGATGGTGGTGGGGATGGTTCTGGGGAGCGGGGACAGTGGGACAGTGGTGGGGACAGTGGGGACAGTGGGGAGAGTGGGACAGTGGTGGGGACAGTGGGCACAGTGCGACAGTGGTGGGGGCACTGGTGGGGACAGCGGGAACAATAGTCGGAATAGTGGGGACAGTGGGACAGTGGTGGGGACAGTAGGAACAGTGGGACAGTGGCGGGGACGGTGGTGGTGGGACAGTGGTGAGTGGACAGTGGGACAGTGGTGGGGACAATGGGGAGTGGGACAGTGGTGGGGAAGGTGGTGGTTGGAACAGTGGTGAGTGCGGTGGTGAGGACGGTGGTGGGACAATGGGATTGTGGTAAAGCGTGGACAGTGGTGAGGGGAGAGTGGGGACAGTGGTGGGACAGTGGGGACAGCGGAACAGCACAGCGGGACATCGGTGGGGACAGTGGGGACAGTGGGACCGTGGTGGGGACAGTGGGGACAGTGGGACAGTGGTGGGGACAGTGGGGAAAGCGAGAGTGGGACCGTGGTGGGGACAGTGGTGGGGTCAGTGGGAACAGTGCGACAGTGGTGGGGGCACTGGTGGGGACAGTGGGGGACAGTGGTGAGAACAGTTGGGACAATGGGGCAGTGGTGGGGACAGTGGGACAGTCGTGGGGACGGTGGTGGTTGGGACATTGGTGAGGGCGGTGGTGAGGACGTTGGTGGGGACCCAGGAATTTTTTGCCGGCGGCGAGGAGGGGGGAGGGGCAGGGGGGGTCGAACCGGTAGTGACCCCCCGGTTTTTTCTGGGGGCGGGGGGGTTCGAACCGGTAGTGACCCCCCCCCCCGGTTTTCCGGAGGGGGGGGGATCAGGGGAAGGGGGGGGGTTGCCGGGGGAGGGGGGGGGGAGGGGGGAGGGATTTTCGGACGGGGGTTTGACTCGGGTTCCCGAGGAAGTGGGGGGGAGCTCGTCCACAGCAGAGCGGCGGTGGACCACGCTCTCAGACCTTCCGACCCCGTATATGGGACCAGTTCATCATGCCAGTATCCTCTGTGCGGTCCCTGGGGCCGTCGGCTACAAGCAGGAGTCACTACTCTTCGCAAGAGGTGCCTTTGCTGCGCAGGTTTCGGGGGCGCGGGCGTGTCGATCCCAGGCATGAAGGACAAAACACGTAAAACAACACACCATGTGTGTGTGTTTTTGTGTGTGTGGTTTTGTGTGTGTTGTGTGTTTGTGTGTGTTTTACTACCGTATCGAGCGCACCGACCGTCCAACCCCCACGCCCAAACCGCTCCAACGGCCTCGACCCGTTGTCCGCCTCGCTCGGTTCCCGCCGCCTCACGGCGGGCTGCCAATCGGGTCGGAGGGCGAGCTTTCGCTGCACACTCGAGGGCGCCCTCGAGGGCGCGAAGTTTGCATACGCAAGGGCGCCCTCGAGGGCGCGAAGTTCTTCGCGCTTCGCGCTTCGCGGTTCGGCTCCGATCCCTCCTCATCCTCCTCTCCTCCCCTGGGAGACGGCGCGAGAGCGCGAAGGTATTCGCGCTTCGCGCAGTGCGAAGCGGTAGGTTGGGAGCCCTTGATATTATGCCCTCGGGCCCAACTGAAAGTTATGTGTGGCGTCCTGCGTAGCGCCAGGCTCACGCGCCCTTGGCCCGTCAATATTTGCACATCGGGCCCATCGCACTGATACCTCCTCCTCCTCCTCCTCCCTCAATTTCCTCCTCCTCTTCCTCCTCTTTCTCTTCCTCCTCCTCCTCCTCCTCCTCACATATGGCCAGGACCCCAGGTAAGGGGACCCGGTTGGTGGTAGGGCTCGGGAGTCCTTGAAGTGGCCAGAATCACTCAACCAGGTTTGCCGTAGCTGGTGTTTTCTCGGGTGACGGCAGTTCCGGTTAGTGGAACGGGGCGGGGGGGCGTCCCCCAGTATTCATCACTAAACCAGGTCCCACTAAACCCGGTTCTGCCAAGTCCCGATGTGATCGGCGCTACCGCTGATCAGAAGCTCTGTGAGCGCACGCAGACGCCTAGCTAATGATATGCCGTTGTATCATCTGATTGTGCCACGTTCGCTGAAGCGGCTTCCAAAATCTGCCGGAGAGGCTAGGGTATGTGGTTCATGGTTTTGGTTGCTGAGGAAGGCGATGCGTCTCCCATGCATGGTCCAGGCCAAGAAAGGCGAGTGCCAGTGTCAGTGTTTGGTGATGGCCTCGTTCACTGTTTCGGGAAGCGCGGCTTCTAGAATTGGTGTATTGCTTGTGAGTTGGTGGATACTCTAGCATCAAGATCGTGGTGTCAGCCTTGCAGTTTTCGAAATCGTTCTTCGGTTTGGGGATATCTGTTTGTTTTCTAGAAAGCGCCCCAGGAACATCGGAAACCGAATGGCCAACCCGCGGCAGCGGCGCAGGCAGTTCCTTTGATCCACCACCTACTGAAGCATGCGCGCACGAGTTTGCTTGGGAGTTACGCAGGCGCTACAAGAGAATGTCGCGGACCCCTTTCCGCCGACCGCACGCAAGAGTGACCCTTCGCCGGGGTGACCTTTGGTGCGGGCCCATGGGGGTGTCTCTACAATTGAATGCGAGGCGATATCAGCGGCTTGCGCGCTTGGGCTTGGCCCCCCCATCGCGTCCCCCGAACGCCGCGCACCAAGGCGGAGGGCCACCACTACGAGTAGCCGAACTCCGGATGTTGCTGTCCGGGCACGCCGTCACCTTGCATTAGCGGGCGGTGGAACCTGCCAGAGCACCATCTTGGTTGGGACGGAGCGGCAACGACGCAGCGCCTCCCCCGTTCAATCAGCACTCCTGATGTCCGACGCCAGTTCAGAAGGAACAGGAGAAGGAACATTTGAGGATCCTGCAACAATCATTGCCTGCCTCCTTCTCTCGGCAGCTGCGGCACCATCTCGGAACTTTCCATCGCGGTATGCGAGAGGTCTAGTTTTGTTGAGCCTCGCTGGGCTCTCCGCCGTCTGCGGTTCGCTTCCTGTCTGTAAATCCTGGGGTCCCTCAGAGGTTTGCTGACAGCTGCTCCTAGCAAAGGATCCTTCCTCCCCAGAGAGCCACCACCCACCAAACCGCCCAACCCCAACCCGAAGGCCCCAAATTGCCTTCCATTCCCAGTGGGGGGGGTGTCGGGAAACATTGAAGCAAATACATAGAACCCCTACCCCCCAACCCGAAATTTGGTCTTCGGGTTCGGTTGGGGTGTTCTGGTAGGTACAATCGGACCGAGGTATGAGATCGAGGTCGGTTCGAGGAGGGTACCCGAGTGTTCCTCGTGCTTGTTGGATGTTCTTGTGCACGCTGCACCCTGGGGAGGGTACCCTTGGAGGTTCTGTTTGTCTTGGCCGACAGAGGGCCTCATGTTCTTGAGGGATGCTCTTCTGGCTCGGGTCCGACTTGAAGGGGGAGGGGGGAAGGCTCCTTCAACGCATCCCTGCCTCTTAGAAGGCGCGGGCTTTCTCTGTGGACGCAGGGCCGGCACCTCCTAAGAATCGGCCTCCTTCCAAGAAGCCTTCCCCCCTCCTCCTCCTCCTCCTCCTCCTCCTCCTCCTCCTCCTCCTCCTCCTCCTCCTGGGTGTTCGTTGGGACATCGTGGGACATCTCTGTAGATGCAGGGCCGGCACCCCCTAAGAATCGGCCTCCTTCCAAGAAGCCTTCCCCCCCCCCTCCCCCTCCCCCTACCCCCTTTTCTGTGGCCGCCAGGGGGCCTCATGTCCTTGAAGGATAGATGCCCTTCTGGCCGAGGCCCGACTACCGTCTGAGGGGGGCTGGGGGGGCCGTCGGCGGCCACAGGGGACGGCGAGGGCTCCGGCCGCCACCGCCGCCTCGTCGCAGGACATCGTCTGGAAGTTGATGCCGTGCCTGCCCTACAACGCGGCCTCGAGGCGCGCCGCGGGGGAGGGGAGGAGGAGGGGGAGGGGGAGGCGAAGAGAAGGAGGAGGGCGGGGAGGAGGGCGAGGATCGGGAGGAGGAAGAGGAGGGATGTTCTTGAGCTCGGCGCCGGTGAGGCCATGAGCCTGTCAGCGAGGAGGATGAAGGAATGGAGGGAAGAGGTACGATGGCGCCAGGTGGAGTAGGAGGATGAGGAGGAGGAGGAGGAGGAGGAGGAGGAGGAGGAGGAGGGGCGGCAGCAGCAGCAGCAGGAGGAGCAGGAGGGGGGAGGAGGAGCAGTGGGAGGACAAGGAGCAAGTGGCGGGGAGGAAGAGAGAGAAGAGGAAAAGAAAGAAGAGCAGAGGAGGAGGAGGAAAAGTAGCACAAGGAGGAGGAGGAGATGGAGAAGGAGGAAGGGGAGGAGGAGGAGGAGGAGGAGGAGGAGGAGGAGGAGGAGGAGAACGACGCGGAGGAGGAGGAGGAGGAGGAGAGATGTGGAGGAGGGAGGGGCGTGGAGGGATGAGGAGGTGGAGGAGAAGGAGGAGGAGGAGGAGGAGGACGAGATTGGCATATCGAAGACGAAGCTGGCTTATCGGCAGAGACAGCTCTGCGAGATCAGAAGTTTGTTCCGTTATGTATGCGCGAGGATGCTGTTTTATTGGGGTTGCTGTACACCGCTGTTGCAGGCCTTGTGCCCCCCTCTCTTTCGTGGTAGTTCCGCCCAGCTGTCGGGCATCTTGACTCTGCAGCTCAGGCATTTTACGATATGACGCTGTTCGGCCCTATCGAACCAGGGCACCCAGCCAGGCCATTCTGATTTGGTCTACAGGTGGCATGGTAAGCGCGTCCAACCAGCTGCCGAAGGGTATCGTGAGCATTCGCATTGTCCAAATCTTCCCTCAGGTGAGGCTTCAGTACGAAGCCGGATCTTCGGCTGGCTGGTCGGGCTGGCAGGAATTATTCCGCGCAGGTGTGTTTATGTGTTAGATGAAGGTGTTCTTGAATGTTGATTTGTTTAGGGGGTTTGTCGTAAAAACCGGAGGGGTGTGCAAGAAATGCCCCGTCCTCCTCCGGCTCCTCCTCAAATTTGCCTGCCATTTCTCCCCCATCTCTCCTCCTCGTCTTACTTCTCCCTTCTTCTTCAGGCCATGTCTGCTGCCCGCCTTCATTCTCCTCCCTCCTTCTTCGATGCCTGCTGCTTCCCCCTCGTCTTCCCCTCTTCTTCCCCCTCGTCTTGCTCCCTCCTCCCGTTTTGCCAGTTCATGCATTTCTCTTCCTGGAATGCCTTGCGTTTCTCTGGGCTTTCTCATGGGCTTACCTTTGGAGCGTCCTGCAGCCTTCTAAGGATGCTCACATCAGGGGAGACCGAGCCCGATGAGGACAGACTTTAACAAGGACGGGGCGGAACGGCGGAGGAAGTGAGGCAGAGGCGGAAGAGCGGGATGACGATGATTGTGGTGGTGATGGCGGTGGTAATGGCGGTGGTGATGGCGGTGGTGATGGCGGTGGTGATGGTGATGGTGATGGTCATGGTGAAAGTAAGGATGATGATAATGATGCTGATGATGACGGTGTTGGTGGTGGCGATGGCGATGATGGTGATGGTGATGATGGTGATGATGATGATGATGATGAGGATGAGGATGCTGCTGAGGATGATGGTGATGATGATGATGGTGATGGTGATGCTGTTGTGGATGATGGTGACGATGATTGTGGTGCTGGTGATGGTGATGATGGTTGTGATGGAGACGGTGATGGTGAGGATGGGGATGAAGATGATGATCATGCTGATGATGCTGATTATGTTGATGGTGGTGATGATGCTGATGATGCCGGTGATGGTGATGGTCATGATGATGTTGGTGGTGGTGGTGATGATGATGATGGTGATGATGTTGGTGGTGGTGGGGGCGATGATGATGATATGGATGCTGGTTATGAGGACGATGATGATGGTGAGGATGATGTTAGATGGTTGCGATGATGATGATCATGCTGATGATAATGCTGATGATGCTGATGCTGATGCTGATGCTGATGCTGATGCTGATGCTGATGCTAATGCTGATGATGCTGATGCTGTAGATGTTGATGATTGTGGTGGTGATGAAGAGAAGGAAGACGAGAGTCGCGGTGCCTGCCCGCGGCAGGTTCCTGGGGCACATGACCGTGGCATCCTTGGGCGACTTCCTGTGGACGCACCAGCGAATGCAGGCCCCCCTTTGGTCTGCCAGGGAATGACTCGGGATCAGCAGCTGGCGCCAGGAATGGGGATGACCCCCGCGGCCCGCGTTACGAGCAGGTTGCGCCGTCGGAGGAGAGGTCGAGCTGAGAGGGACCTTGGGAATCCCTGGGGTAAGGTTTCTGGGCGTGGTTGGCTCTCTTCGATGCCCTTTGCATGGATGCCTCCTGAGCGAATTCCTGCGGACGCACCAGCGACTTTGGACTTCCTCGTTACAACGAGCCGCTGCCCGGCAACATCTCAGAAGGCTCTAATCGGTAGCCTAGTTTTCACTAGAGTCGCCAAGCCCGCAGCGTCGTCCGTCCACATGTAGCCCACGTAGGCCCCACCCCAGGAAATAGTACAGCTACACTAGCGGTGTCAGCTGTGCGACAGCAGCAGGGATTTTGGGAAGGCAGCGACTCCAGAACGCACTCGGATAAATTTCACCAGAAGTATAAGAATGAGGCGAAGGTGGAGAAGGAGGCGGAGGAGTGAGACAAGGAGGAGAATGAGGGAGAGAAGGAGGAGGAGAAGGAGGCTGAGGAGGAGGTGGAGGATGGGTCCGGGGGAGGCGGGCGATGCTTTTCAGGATGGTCAGGAAACGGGGTCTGGGGGGGGAGCGGCGGAGGAGGATATGAGGAGGAGAGTGAAGCAGACAGGAGGCGAGGCGGATGCGGATTCGATGATGAGGAGGAGGAGGACGCGGATAGAATGATGATGATGATGATGATGAGGAGGAGGAGGAGGAGGAGGAGGAGGAGGAGAAGGACGAGAAACAAAAGGAAAGACAGGAGTACGAGGAGGCTTCGCGGCGGAGGAGGTGGGTAGTGAGGATGGCGGTGGTGAGGAGCAGGAGGAGGAGGAGGAGGAGGAGGAGGAGGAGCAGCAGGAAACTAAGGACACGGGGAATTAGGGTGATAATAAACAGACAGAAGGGACGGAGGCGGGCGCGGAGAACGGTGGCGTACGTGGCAGGATGAGAAAGAGGAGGCGGAAGGGAAGAAGGATCAAGGACATGAGGGGTAGGAAGGGGACACATGATGCATGTCAGGTGGCGGGGACAGGGGGTGCATGGGGTACAGGAGGAGGAGGAGGAGGAGGAGGAGCAAGATGAGCATGATCGTCAGAAAAACAGGTTGGCCGTCGGGAGGAGGAGGGTGAGAGGAGGATGATGATGATCAGGAGTAGGAGGAGACGTCGAAGCAGGTGGAGGAATGTTGGAGTACTATCATTGAGAGGAGGCAGGGAAGACGGAGGAGGAGGAGAAGGAGGAGGAGGCGGAGCGGGGAGTACTTTGAGGCAGTGCCGGGTAGGAATTTCAGTTCTTGGCATGGGGGACACATGGTCGCGTGGGTCTCGCGTTTGGAAGATACCTGTTGGCAGTTCGATAGCACTGGCGCCGTAGGCCAAATTGATTCTGACAACTTCTAGACGCTCAGCGTAACCCCACCATCCAGACACGATGTCCAGGCGAGCTGCCCCGTTCAGGGATGTGGGTGAGCATGCAGTGTAATAACGGGTTGGCTTCTTGGAGCCTTCTTGGGGTGTCTTGGGGCCTCTTGGAGCGTACTGGGTGCCTCCGGGGAGTCTCGTGGGGCTTCTTGTGCATCTCTTGGGAGCCTCTTGTGGACCTCGTTTGGGCATCATGGGGCCTCCTGGGCGCCGCTTGGGGCCTCTTGGGGCACTCTTGGGAGCTTTGGGGGTCATCCTGGGGCCATCTTGAACGAGATCTACCAAAGAACGGGGGGTAGGGGCATTCAGACCCCCCAAGAGGCCCAACTGGGCTCAATAAGGAAATCAATGATATTTGCCTTCTCGCCGAGGCTGCCTTAAACAATCTAATGCGCCACGGGGCGCCCCGTCTAGGTCCTGAGGAGGGGGTATGGGGCATGGGGCATGGGGCGGGGGTGAACGCCTCCCAGGCAGGGAAGACGGGGGGGTGGAATAGAAGTTTGCCTGAACTGCTCACGATGTGGAGGATAGGACGGATTAGGAAGAGGATTGAGGCCTGATGAAGTTGAAATGAGGAGGGAGGCATGAGGAGGGAGTATCTAGGTAGTGTCCTTCGGCCCATCCCGCCATCGTGCCTTCCTGGGCAGCTGATCCGAGGCGTCTGTTCGGCCTCTGAGGGTCAGTTGGGATGTCGCATGTGGGCCCCCGTCGAGGCTTCTGGGGGCGCTCCGGGGGCCTCTTGGAGGCCTCTTGGACGCGCCAGTGATGCACGCAGCGTTCAACGTTTCCAGCCCGGGCTGCAGGTCTGGAGTCGCCGGTCACAGAGCCACAGCTGAGGCCATCAGCGGCCCAATCGATCAATCTTGGCCCATGCTGGGCACCTCTTGAGGACTTTCGGGGGCCCCGACAGAGCTGGGGGAACATGGTGATGAACAATTGTTTACGAGTGGCCGGCACGCCCGCTCGCCTGGCTGCGTACTTCCGCCCGGAGGGCGGTGCAGCGCGAGCGTGGGCGTCGGCAGTGCAATCGTGTCGCATTTGAGGCATTTTCCGCCTCTGCTGGCGCACCGTCTGGTGTAAGGCTTCTGACTTGACATGAGGGGCACCCAGCGGCGGCAGCAGGGGCCGGCCGCCAGTGCCCGATCTCCCTCGCAGGCCGGCTATTATCGGGGCCGCGCTTGCGGCACGCTCGGGCCCTCCTGGGCGGTGCGCGCTGGGGGGAGCCGTGAGCGGCCTCCCGGGCCGCCAGAGGTGCTCTGAAGGCAGAGTCAAACGACGCGAAGATCGGGACAAAATCGGATCGGGATAACTCGAAATCTCTGAGAGTCGGCGGGTTTGGAGGATGTATTGGGCGCCGCGGCCGCTCCAGAGCGTTCCGGAACGCTCTGAGAGCGCTCTGGAACGCTCTGGAGCGATTTATCCCGATCCTAGCCCTGTTTTACAGAGTGGAGCAAGCTCCGACAGAAAAAGCTTATGGCTGTGCAATCGTTCGGGCACCTTGGGCTGGCCCCTGGGGCCTCCCGGGCGGCCCGAGAGGCCCACGGGGCCGCCTTGGAGCATGCTGCAGGTTGACGCCCGCGGCCACGCTCCCGAGGCGTCTGGAAAAGTCACGCGCTGATTCCCTGGAGCGCGCAACAGCGACCTATGAGGCCTCCAGCAAGCGCAGGTCTGGGCCCTTTCAAGTGTACGTGCTAGCAGTACTTCCTACGGAGGGGCCTGCGGGACCTGAGGGCACTCCACGAGTGCCTACGGTATCAGGCGATGGTATTTGTACACATCCGTCGCCCCCGGCTGCCCGACGGTACGGTGGCGGATGGCAGGAAGCGCCTCCGGCGTTGACCGTTTGTTGGTGATAGAAAATAAATTTTGGGGTACGGATTGCACCAGGAAGCTCGCTGGCGGATGATGGGAAGCGCGCCAGAGGGCGGGCGGGGTACTGGGGCGACCGCCTAACACGTGGGGATGGATTGGCGAACCGTTGCAGCTGGATCTCACACACTTTCCTCGTCCTCATTCCCAACCATTACAGTTGTTGGGCCTGGAGCAGTATGGGTTCTACAGTTTTGTGATTTCCAATCGTGGTGGTACATATTTGCTTCTACATAGTTGTCTCAACTGGGTCCCATGGCTGGTCATTCGTCGCCATCTTGTACGTGTCGCAACAGGGAGTATCAGAGCAAGTGTCTGGCGACTTTGAGTTTGGTGCGGGGCCAGACTACTATACTCGCTCTGTTACACTTTCCGTGTGCTCAGTTGCTCCTTCCCTTGTGTATTTGCATTGCGGTGCATGACGTTGCCACCATTGCTCTGCCGGGAAGGGCGATTTGCCTCCCACGCGCGTCACTTGAGCTTGCCTTCTGCACTCTCCCTCTCTGCTTGTTTTCCGCCGCGGCTGCAACGGCGCGCCGCCTACCTCGTGGCCCGAGGGCCATTGCCAGTCGTGTGTGCCCGCCACCAGAGGGCGGTAGCCACGCATGATGCATCCTAGATGCACACGTGCGCCGGTCACCCCAGAGCGGGTAGGCTTTGTCGAGGGCTCGCGAGACCTCTGAATCGGGGTTGCGCCTCATAAAAAGCGCGCTCAGATTCGAGGAGTCGCGCGATGGACGCTGGCGCGGGCCCGGAGGGGGCATATTTTTCAACTGGGGGGGGGGGGGGGGGCGCAGGAGGGAAAGGTCTCGGGGGGCCTCCGCGGTTAGACCCTGGCGGATGACGGGAACCGCGCTAAGAAGGCCCTGGCTCGAGCGATGATGGCGATTTTCTTCGCGTCAGCGGGGTCGCAAGCCCCCGCGCAGCATGATTGCAGATCGTTTCGGGACACGTTTCGTTTCTCTTCTTTCTGCTCGCCATCGCACGCCGAATTGAACCGAGCTGGAGGGCCGAGCGCTCCGTGGCGGCAGGACCACCGTGGAGCCCCATGCCGTCCAACGACGGCTGCGACGGGGGCGAGCCAGCGCAAACCCTGGGCGCATCCTACAATACCCACCGCGCCGCGCTCGCCAGAGGGCGGGCGGGGTACTGGGGCGACCGACTAACGCGCCGGGATACAGTGGCGAACCGTGGCAGCTGGATCTCACACAACTTCCCTGTCTTCATTTCTCACCATTACAGTTGTTGAGCCAGGAGCAGTATGGGTTCTGTATTTTGCGAGTTTCAATCGTGGTGGTACATACTAGCTTCTACAGATTTGTTTCAACAGGGTCCCATGGCTGGTCATTCGTCGCCGTCTTGTACGTGTCGCAACAGGGGGTATCAGAGCAAGTGTCTGGCGACTTTGAGTTTGGTGCGGGGCCAGACTACTATACTCGCCCCGTTACACTTTCCGCGCGCTCTGTTGCTCCTGTTCTCGGGCACTTGCATTGCGGCGCATGACGCTCCCACCATTGCTCTGCTGGGAAGGGCGAGTTGCCTCCCATGCGTGTCACTTTAGCCTGCCTTCTGCACTCTCCCTCTCTGCTTGTTTTCCGCCGCGGCTGCAACGGCGCGCCGCCTGCTTCGTGGCCGGAGGGCCATGGCCAGTCGTGCGCGCCCGCCACCAGCCACGCATGATGCATCCTAGATACACGCGTGCGCGGGTCACCCCAGAGCGGGTAGGCTTTGTCGAGGGCTCGCGAGACCTCTGAATCGGGGTTGCGTCTCCAAAAAAGCGCGCTCAGATGCGAAGAGTCGCGCGATGGACGCTGGCGCGGGCCCGGAGGGAAACTATTTTTCAACAGGGGGGGGCAGGAGGGGAGGGGCTCGGGAGACCTCCGCGGTTAGACCATGGCGGATGACGGGAAGCGCGCTAAGATTCGAAAAGTCGCGCGATGGACGCATGGGTGCCCAGAGGGATATATCACCTGGGGTGGGCCTGGGGGGGGAACGCGCGTTATCACCTCGTGGTCGGGCGCCTGGCGGATGACGGGAAGCGCGCTAAGACTCGAAGGGTTCCGCGATGGACGCGCGTTGGAAAGTCAGAGGCAGTTTGTAAAGGGGGGGGTCTGGGGGAGGAACGCGCGGGAGGCACTCGTGGTCGGGGGCGTGGCGGGTTCCCAAAATGAGCGTTTCGCTTGATACATCCTCACAACATCGCGATGTTGGGGGTCGTATCTTAAGACGTATGTTGCTAAACATGGGCGTTTCGCCCAGGACATCCTCCAACAATCGGGACTTCGAAATCGCTCGCCGAATTTTCGGATCCTCGAAAATTGGCGTTTCGCCAGCGACATCCTCGAAACATGGGATGCCGTCGGAGCTCTTGTAAGGCATCATGTCGGAGCGATTTCGGATGACCCCCAAAATGGCGCCAAAAACGAACACATTGAAACACTTATGTGTTTTAAACACGTTCGTTGACACAATCAGCGTTTCGCTCGAGTCCTCCTCCCAAAATGTCCTCCTCCTCCTCTTCCTCCTCCTCCTCCTCCTCCTCTTCCTCTTCCTCCTCCTTCTCCTCCTTTTCCTTTTCCTCCTCCTCGTTTTTTTTGTTATGTTTCCTCCTCCTCCTCGTCCTCTTCCTTTTCTTCGTTCTCCTCCTCGTCCTCCTCCTCGCCTTTTTCCTCCTTTTCCTTCCTCCTTCTCCTCCTCGTCGGTTTTCTCCTTGTCCTCTTCCTCCTCTTTATCCTCCAACTCCTCCTCCTCCTCGTCCTGTTCTTCCTCGTTTTCCCCCTCCTCCTGCTCCTGTTCCTCCTCTTCCTCGTCCTCCTCCCCCTCCTCCTCCTCACCTCTTCTTCTGCTGCTGCTGCTGCTGATGCTGCTCCTTCTCCTCCTCCTCCTCCTCCTCCTCCTCCTCCTTGTCCTCCTCCTCCTCCTCCTCCTCTTCCTTCTCCTCCTCCTCCTCCTCCTCCTCCTAACCTTTCTTCCCCGGTCGTCGTCTTTGCCGTCGTCTTCCTCATGTGGAGGAGGTGTGAGGCTATTCAGGGATATGCTTGTGAACGTTCGGGGGGCGCGTGTCCCTACGTATCCCTTGTGAGCGTTCGGAGAGCTCGCTTGTCCTACATTTGATCGCGATGATGCTGCAAGTTCTTGCGCAACTCTTCCCTTTCACGCGCTTCCCGTTCATGTCAGAAAGGTTCCCCAAATGAGCGTTTCTCGTTTAAGACGTTTTATGTCAAAAATGACGACTTAGCCAAAAACATCCTCCCAGAATGGAGATCTTGAAATCGCTCGCCTAATGTTCAGATCCTCGAGGGGGACTCTCGCCTGAGACATCCTCCAAAAAATAGGGTGCCGAAAGAGCTCTGCTAAAACCTCGTATGTTGAACATGTAGCTCTCGCTCGAGACATCCTCGAAAAAATGGGGATGTTCAGATCCTCACAGAAATGAAATGTTCAGTCAGCTGGTTTACTGCGCCTCGTGGAGGCGCTCTTGGAGGACACCCAAGGCGGCCCAGGAGGCAACACCTTCAAAACACACAATTTTTGTGTGTCAACACTTCTGTTCGGAAGTATGCGCCCCGCTCGAGACATCCTCAACAACTGCAGTCTCGAGGGTCCTCCTGATAATGATGATGATGCGGATGACGATGACGATGATGTTGATGTTGGTGACGATGACGACCTGCGGTATATTTGTCTCCAGCCGACCTGCAGTATACTTGTCTCCAGCGATCCTGCGGCATATTTGTTTCCACTCGACGTGTCGTACATTGGCCTCCCGGGCGGCCGTCCGATCACCATCCGTCCTGCGGTATATTTGTCTCCAGCCGACCAGTAGTATATTTGTCACCAGCCGACCTGTGGTATAATTGTTTCCTTGGCGGCCATCCGATCACCGTCCGTCCTGTGGCATATTTGTCTCCAGCCGACCTGTGGTAGATTTGCCTCCATCATCGTCGTCATCATTGTCGCCATCGTCGTCGTCGTCGTCATCGTCGTCGCCGTCGTATGGTAACGGTTCGGTTCAAAGGGCGACGTCCGTTAAAACCGCCACGCCGTAGAGAAGACGTTCGTAGGATACCCAGGAACATGGTTGATAACGTTCGGGGAGCGCGCGTCCATGGGTATCCCTTGTGGACGTTCGGGGAGCTCGCTCACATTGCGGCTCATCGCGGTGATGCTGCACGTTCTTGCGCAGCTCCTCTCTTTTACGCGCTTCCCGCTCATGTCAGGAACGTATTCCCAAAATGGTCATTTCGCGTGGGAAATCTTCACCACAATTGCAATATTGGTGGATCGATGCTAGGGTGCTTTATGTCAAAAATGCAGCTATCGCTGCAGACATCCTCGAAGCATAGAGTTCTTGAAATCTCTTGCGAAAGCGCCGATCTCCAAAAATGGGCGTTCCGAGTAAAACATCCTGGATGCCGAAAGAACTGTGGTTAGACCTCTTATGTTACACATGTAGCTCTCGCCCGAGACATCCTCGAAAAACGGAGATGTCTAGGGAGCGTGCGGATTCGTCGCATTCTCAAAACATGAGGCTCTCGCCTGAGACATTCTCCAACACATGCGATGTGCAATAAGCTGTCTAAACATATGTTGGAGGCAGTTGTTGGAGGAGCCCAAAGACGGCCCAATATGGTACATTTTTTAAAAAATGGCGTTTCAACCATTTCGCTCAAACGTATGCGTTTCGCTCGGTACATCATCAACATGTGTATCGTCATCGTAGTCGTCGTTGTTGTCGTCGTCGTTGCCATTATCATCGTCATCGTCGGTGTCGTCGTCCTCTTCCTCGTCATTGTCGTCGTCGTCACTGTCGTCGTCATCGTCACCGTCGTCG
The DNA here is from genome assembly GCA_963575745.1 of Prorocentrum cordatum. Lineage (NCBI taxonomy): Eukaryota > Dinophyceae > Prorocentrales > Prorocentraceae > Prorocentrum > Prorocentrum cordatum. Next base: position 199,200 of record CAUYUJ010013825.1, on the reverse strand, counting down.
TCATCATTGCCGTCGCCGTCGTCATCGTCGTCGTCGTCATCGTAGATGCGCTAGCGGGAGGTTCGCCTCGTCTGAACTCGCGCGGGAATTAAACTCGACTTGACATTGGGGAATGCGGTCTGGAGACGGAAGATGCCGAGTTGTGCCAGCGTGGGGCCTCGTCTGAACTCGCGCGGAAAGTCAACTCGACCTGACACAGGGGGACGCGAGTGGTAAGATAGGGGGTATGGAGACGGATTACCGAGATGCGCCAGTGGGAGGTGCGTTTTTGTCTGAACTCACGCGGAAAGTAAGCTCAATCGGCATGGGGAAATTCGAGCGGGGAGATGGGTTCTGGAGACGGATAACGCCGAGATGCGATAGCATTGTATCGTGATGATGTTGCGCATTCTTGCAAAGCTCGTCGCTTTCACGCGCTTCCCGTTCATGTCAAGAAAGGTTTCTGAAAACTTGCTGTTTCGCTCGAGATCCGCATAAAAACGGCCCCGGAGGGGACTCCGAGTCTACATAGGGTTTGGAACGGCCCAGGGGACGCCCAAAAGACGCCCAGGAGGGCCCTACAGCGCCCAAAAGCGCCCCAAGAGGCCCTCAGGAGAGTCCCAAGACGGCTCAAGACGAGCCACGAGGGCCCCAAGAGATTCCCGGGAGCGCCCCAGGAGGTCCTTGAACGGCCCAAGAGAGCCCCAAGACTGCTAAAGATGGCGCCGAGACGGCCCCAGAAAGCTGCCAAATAACCCCCAAGAGAGTCCCAAGACGGCCCAAGATGGCGCCGAGACGGCCCCCCACCGTATACACCCCCGCCCGTCCCCCCCAGAGCACACCCCGCACGCACGCCGTACACCACCCGTCCCGCGCGCCCAGCACACACCCTGCACGCACAGCCGCACACACGCACACAGCCGCACACAGGCACACACAGACACACAGGCACACGCGCACACGCACACACAGAGGAGGAGGAGGAGGACGAGGAGGAGGAGGAGGAGGAGGAGGAGGAGGAGGAGGAGGAGGAAGAGGAGTTGGAGGAGCGTGAGGAAGAGGAGAAGGAGGAGGAGGAGGAGGAGGAGTACAACACGATCTCAGCGCATGAATGCCCATACCGAGCATACGCCACGTAAAACAATACACCACTGACATCAAACAGAAAGCGTACGCACACTCTGCGCCCCTCCCGCCCGCCCGCCAGGCACACACGCACACACCGTACGCACACCGTACACGCCCCCCCGCCCGCCCGCCAGGCACACGCCCCGTACGCACACCGTGCACCTCCTCCCTCCGACACCCTGGCACATCCCCTGTACACGCCCGCGCACACACGCGACCACATGCACACAGCCGCACACACAGGCGCGCACACACACACACACACACACACACACACACACACATTCACACACATTCACACACACACACACGCACAAACATGCACATGCACATACGCACATACAAGCATAGACCATGCGCCATACCTGACCAAAGCAACCGCAAGCAACCACTAAGCACGAGCTACCAATGGCGACCATCTAGGCACTTAGGGGAACCCAGCGACTGCATCCATGTGCACGCATGCGTGTCAGTTGCAAATCCATGCGCGCGTGCGCACGCAAGCTCAGAGAAGCAGCGCTTCCCATTCTTATCTGAAAAGGCTCGGGGGAGGTGGGAGAAGAGCTTAGCCGGAAGGCGCTGCTCAACTTCAACGCCGGGAACCCGACGGGCCATTACAAGCTGAACTTGGAAAATTGCTGCGACTACGCGGCGCCCGCCATGGGGGCGGGGCACAGGC
>CAUYUJ010013825.1:191301-193801 GCA_963575745.1 Prorocentrum cordatum | reverse complement strand
ACTCGGGCGTCCAGAGCCCCGAATCATCAGGGATAATTCGGGTCAGGGCTAATTCGGGTTCCTTTTCCGGGAATCCAAACCCGAGTTACCCCGGACCCGAGTTACCCCGGATAACTCGGGCGTCCAAGTGGTGGCGAGGAGGAGGATAAGGAGGAGGAGGAGGAGGAGGAGGAGGAGGAGAAGGAGAAGGCGGTTGAGGCGGAGATGCGGGAAGCGAATGAAGTGTTTTTGTTTGTGTACTCCCTACTTGGGGGCGAGAGATTCCAGCCCGAATGAAGCCAGCGCTTCGAAGTGACTGGAGCCAGTAGGATCCTTGTTGTGTGGCGACCCCTCTTTGATGTTTTGGCGGGGATAGTCACGCACCTTCGTGCACGGACGGATGCTCACACGCGCGAAGACACACATAACACATAGAATCGTTTGCTCCGACGACGTGGTGAGGATGCATCCCCGTGTTCAGGCTCGGGACAGGGTCGGCCAGTAAGTACACAACGGGATCACGCAGTCAACACACACACACACACCCACACGCACACACACACACACACCGCGCCCCCCCCCCCCCCACACACGCACACACAAACACACACACACACACATACACAAACACACACACACACGCACAAACACACACGCACACATAAAGACACACACACACAAACAGCACAGACGCGCACGGACGCACACACACACTCCCAGGAGAAGGTGTCGCAGCCACCTGTGCAGCGGTTTGGCTCGCTGGACTACACACAAAATACACGCACGCACAGAATTGGCACAGAAGCTTACGCCAAGTACATACTGGACAGTGCAGTCAAAACACACACACCCACACACTGCTCTTCGACGCGCCGCAGAGTCCAGCCGGCGGGCAACGCAAAGGGACGCATTGGCAAGTAATGTATTTCTTTTTTGGAGTGGCGTGGCAGAACGAGGCTGCCCAGATGCGCGCGGCGGCGACCTGGGGTCGAAAAATAATACACACGCAAGCACACACACGCACTCACATCAACTAGCACCGGCGGACGCGCACGCACACACTCTCCCAAGCGAAACCGCGGGCCTGGCCTGAAAACAAAAGCAAACACATACACACACACACACACACACGCACGCACGCACGCACGCACGCACGCACGCACGCAACACGCACGCACGCAACACGCACGCACGCACGCATGCACGCACGCACCACACACGCACCACACACGCACACACACACAGGCACGCACGCCCGCACGCGCACAGACACACACTCCACACACACACACATGCGCGCGCGCAGCTGGCCGCAAGTCCGTCCGCCAGCCAACCGGCCCGCCTCGCCTCTCGGATCCGGCTCCGGAGTGCTGCTCTCTCCAGCATTCCTAGGAAGCCAGGGGGGGGGGGGGGAACGTGCGCGCCCGCTCAAGAGCGCGCTGCTCCCCTAGGGGGGGGGCGCGACAGCCAGAGCGACGCCCTTCGCCGACACGAGCACTCGGGAATGGCGCCCGGCCGCTTCCTCCAGAAGTGTGGGTGGGCCCTCGCGGCGCTGCTCCACAGCACCCCGCCGGCCAGCGGCCAGAGGCCCCCGTTCTTCCAGATCCCCAGCGAGCCGCCAGAGGACCTGCAGGCGGACGGCGAGTGGTGGTTCTACAAGCTCTTGGACCTGGAGTTCCCCCACACCGTCGTGGAGCCCCTGAGCCCCAGCGCCGTGGCGCCCGCCGGCACGGACCCCGGCAGCGGTCTCCTGCTCGACGCCCCGGCGGCGGACTACGTCCTGCTGGAGTTCTTCGCTCCGTGGTGCCCTCACTGCAAGCACTTTGCCCCCGAGCTGGCAAAGGTTCAGGAGCGAAAGAAGGACGTACATGTACATGAATCCACGCTGGTTTCGAGAGTGCGCATTGCGCGAATGTTCGTATCGCGCGGCAGGTCTCGCGGGTCAAGGGGCCGTGTTCATGTACATAGTTGGGCGCGTACGTCCTTTGTATGCTCCCTAAAGGTTGTAGAGGCTCTGGAGGAGTCGGAGGGCTTGGTAGGCGTTTGCTCTGTGGACTGCGAGCGCCTGGAATTCCGCGGCCTCTGCGACTGGGCCGAGGCCAACGCGATGCCCAAGATGCTCGTCGCCAAGAGGGCCGTCCTGCTCGGGCCGCTCGGGCAGACGGCAGGGTCGACCGATGGGGTCTCGACAAAGTTCCCGCCACCTAGCAGCGCACAGGAGACAATGGAATGGCTGGCAGGGGTGATCGAGGACTCAGGCAGTGGCGAAGCGTCCTGGCTTGCCTACAGGCCCATCAAAGAATGTTCTAAGAACCCTCTGCACGAAAATGTTCTTAGAACATTTCTGGCTGAGACTGTCTTGTTTGAACACATCTGGTTTATGTTCTAAGAGGATTGTTTTTGTTATTATAACAGCTTTGGGTTCTAAGAACATGTCGTGGTAGGTCTATAGGACTGCCGTGACGGTCGGTCCCTGCTCAAAGGATTGGCCTGCTGACATGCCAGAGCCGGAGCCGGTGGA